>ML255186.1:24402-63486 GCA_005239495.1 Nicotiana undulata
GGGGGGAGAATGGACCTTGAAAGAGGAGTTTTTGAGCAGTTTCGTTGGGATCCATAGAGCATTCTTTGAGCATTGCATATATCTCATCTTCACTGTGATTTCCAGTGATCTCTTTTATATTCTGGATCGTTTTCCTCACACTGCTCGGGATTGAAACCCTAGCTCCTACTCCAACAACACCACTGTTAGCACTCTTACTGTTGCTGTTCATCTTCACCACCCCCCTTAGAACCCCACAAATATTCTTCCTCTAATACTATATGTATATTAAAAAATTATAGATTCCTGTATATACCTAGCTATATATCTCTCTCTATATATATGTCTCTCACTGATGTTGGGGAAGAGAGAGAGAGAGAGGGGGAGAGGGAGAAAAGAGAGTGATTGATTTTATTTTGGTGAAATATATAGAGACTTAGGGGCAGGAAGGGTTCTTCAATATTTTTTATGCAATACCTTTGTTGCTTAACTATTTTCTATTTATTATTTTATATTGGTTAGTGTACAAGATATAAGATAAGTAATTCGGAAATAAATATTAAATTAATTTATTTTACGTTTGATTGGGATAAAATTACGGTATAACTAATTTCGAGATTAGTTATCAAGGAATTATATTATTATTTTTACCCGTATAGGAGGATGGGATAATAATCGCATAATAATTAATCATTTGATAACTTTATTTTTATTTTTCCTTTTTTTTGCTTTTGGTCTTAGGGCATTTTTGGGTATTTGATTAAAAAAAAAATTCCTATTTTGCACTTTTTTTATATTTGATTTCGGTCAATTTTTTTAGTAGCGAATCCACAATTCAGATTTAGATCATTATACCGTTTGTTTTTCTAAACTTTCATATTTTTTGTTCAATTTCTGAGTTACGAAACCAAAATTCAATTTAAGTCGTTATATAATTTAAATTTTTTTTCTGAGCTTGAATACTTTTTTGCATATGAATGATATGTCTTAATCTTTTGCATGTGTTTATAGTATTATCAGTTTCTAAAACACGTGATTTGCACGTGTATCTTGTCTAATTATTCAGTACAAAATTTTGAATATTCACACAAGATTACTACAAATACGTTTTTTGTTAATCTTTTATATTTTTCTTTCCCTGCTTCATTTTAATATTTTTTCATCTTGTATTTTTAAAATTTTATTTCGGTCAATTTCTGAGCAGCGAATCCAAAACCTAGATTTTGGTTATTATAGTGTTTGCCTTTTCTTGAACTTAAATATTTTTTTATTTGACTTATGAGATGCAAATCCAAAACTACATTTAGATCATTAAATCGCATAGCTTTTTCTTAACTTAAATATTATACTTTTTGTATACGAATGATCTATTATAATCTTTTTTTTCATATGTTTATAGTTTTACTAGTTTCTAAAGCACGTGATTTGCACGTGTACCGTGTCCAATCATTTAGCACGAGATTTTAAATATTCGCATAACACCATCAGAATATAATTTTTATTAGCGTTTTATTTTTCCTTTCACTTATTTATTTTAATGTTTTTTTCTATTTTGTATTTTTGTACATTAAAATTTGGTCAATTTTTGAGTAGCGAATCTAAAACTTAGATTTAGGTCATTATAGTGTTTGGCTTTCTATTAAATATATCTTTTATTCTACTTCTGAGTGACAAATTTAGAACTCGGTTTATTATACCGTTTGGCTTTTTTTGAACTTAAATATTTTTTAATGATCTATTGTTTTTTAGTTTTTTAGTTTCTAAAACACGTGATTTTCAAGTGTATCTTGCTCAATCATTTAGTATAAGATTTTATATTTTCACATACGATTATTACAATATATTTTATTAAATATTTTATTTTTTTCTTTTATTGGTTATTTTAATATTATTTTATATTTTTTAAAATATTAATTTCGGTAAACTTTTGAGTTCTAAGTGAGTCCGCAAATCATATTCAGGTCGCTATATTATTTGGCTTTTTCGAAACTTAAATATATTTTTTATGTGTAAGTGATCTATTATAATCTTTTTAAATATGTTTATAGTTTTATTAGTTCCTAAAGTACGTGATTTGCACGTGTGACATGTCCAATAATTTAGTACAATTGTAAATATTCACATAAGATTATTACAGTATATTTCTTGTTTTCCATTTCACGCATTAATTTTAATTCTTTCCTATTTACATTTAATTTTGATCAATTTTTGAGTAACGAATCCAAAGCTTAAATTTATGTCATGTTCAACTTCTGAACGGTAATTCCATAACTCAAATTGGGGTCATTATATTGTATCGCTTTTAGAACTTTATTTTTGGGTACAAATGATTTGTTATATTTTTTTACACGTGTTTATAGTTTTATTAGTTTCTAATGCACGTGATTTGCACGTGTACTTTGCTCAATAATTTAGTATAAGATGTTAAATATTCACATAAGAATATTACAGTATATCTTTTATTAACGTTTTATTTTCACTTTCACCTATTGATTTTAATATTTTTTCTATTTTCTATTTTTTACATTAAATTTTGATCAATTTCTTATTAGCGAAGCTAAAACTTTGTTCTAGGTCATTATTGCGTTTGGCTTTTTCTAAATTTAAATATATATTTTATTCAATTTATGAGTAGCAAATCTAGAACTCATACTTAGATCATTATACCGTTTGGATTTGTTTGGATTTTTTCGAATTTACATATTTTTTAATGATGTGCTATAATTTTTATAATGTTTTTTAGTTTCTACAACACGTGATATGCACGTGTATCTTACTCAATCATTTAGTATAAGAATTTTTATATCAACATAAGATTATTATTATAATGTGTTTTTATTAAATATTTTTTTCTTTTACTGGTTTATTTTATACTTTATATTTTTTATTTTTTAAATTTTAATTTCGGTCAACTTTTGAGTTCTGAGTGAACCCATAACGCGTACTTAGATCGTTATATTGTTTGCCTTTTTTGGAACTTAAATATATACAAACAATTTATTATGATATTTTTAAATGTGTTTATATGGTTTGTTTTGTTCTTAAAGCACATGATTTGCACGTGTGTCATGTCCAATAATTTAGTACAAAGTTTTAAATATTCACATAAAATTATTACAGTATATTTTAATTAATATTTTATTTTTCATTTCACCCATTTATTTTAGTATTTTCCTATTCTGCATTTTTTATATTTAATTTCGATCAACTTATGAGTAGCGAATCCAAAACTTAAATTTAGGTTATTGTAGTGTTTGGCTTCTAGAGCTGAAACATTTTTTTTGTTCAACTTATGAGCTTGTGAATATATTTTTTGTATACAAATGATATGTTATAATCTCTTTACATATGTTTATAGTTTTACTAATTTATAAAGCACGTGATTCGCACGTTTATCATATCAAATCATTTAGCACAATATTTTAAATTTTATTAACATTTTGTTTTTCCTTTCATTAAATTATTTTAATATTTTTTATTTTTTATTTTATACGTTAAATTTTGATCAATTATGAGTCGCGAATCTAAAACTTATATTTAGGACATTATAGCGTTTGGCTTTTCCTGAACTTAAATATATCTTATATTCAACTTATATAAGTAGCTAATCTCTAACTCAGATTTAGACATTGTACCGTATGGCTTTTTTGAACTTAAATTATTTTTAATGAACTGTTATAATTTTTTATATTGTTTTATAGTTTTTAGTTTCTAAAACACTTGATTTGCATGTGTATCTTGCTTGATCATTTAGTATAATTTCATATATTCACATACGATTATTACAATGCAATTTTATTAAATATTATATATTTTCTTTTACTAGTTTATTTATATATTTCTATTTTATATCTTTAAAATTTTAATTTCGATCAACTTTTGAGTTCTTAGTTGTGATGACCTAAAGGGCCATCTTATGATTTGAGACTCTATTCCGGGCTCATTAGCCTTAAAAGCCTTATTTTTATTTATCCCAATTCGCGTGCACAGTACGGGCATGAATCCGGAAAGCCTTTATGTGAAAAATATATGAAATAATAATTTTGGGATTTAAAAATGATTTTTAGTTGACTTTGGTCAACTTTTTGAGTAAACGGACCCAGATCCGTGTTCCGACGGTCTTTGCATGTGTATCTTGCTTGATCATTTAGTATAATTTCATATATTCACATACGATTATTACAAAGAAAATTCGTGAGTTCTGTAAAAAAAAATGGAAGGCAGGTTCGTGTCTCCGTCGGCTTGCTTTATTTGGTCTGAAGATCCTGTTCAAATCATTGGGGTATCGTTTGCTAAACAGAGTTATTTCGCAAGCAAGCATGCATAGTTTTCGAAGACATAGTAAATAATATTATTTTAAGAAATTGGTTAGATGAACCAGTGACTGTAACACGATCCGAGACATTGCGACTTCTTTTGCTGTAGAATTTTGAGGGTCCCCCTCAAAATTCTGCCCCAATTAAATGGACAAACATCTCTGACTACTGTACATGCTATGATCGGCTGAACTTGCTTCAGAATTTTGAGGGTCCTTCTCAAAATTCTGCCCATGTTTCTGATTGGGGGGATAAGATTTTTATTGAATTGTGACTAAACCCATAGATCTGCCTACGTATCCCCTCTTAAACGGAAATCAGATGGAGTGTAGTTCAATTACATCATTTACGGAAAACATAAACAGTTACACATAGTATCGCTTGACTGCATCTGAATTGATTGGTTTTGACCAGACTTCTCCGTCCATTTCTGCAAGTATGAGGGCTCCTCCTGTCAATACTCTGTGAATCATGTAAGGACCTTGCCAATTGGAGAGAATTTACCTTTGGCTTCATCCTGATGCGAAAAGATCTTCTTCAGCACCAGCTGCCCCGGTGTAAACTGCCTTGGCTTGACTCTTTTGTTGAAGGTTCTGTACATTTTGTTCTAATAAAGTTGTCCATGACATACTGCATTCACCTTTTTTCCGTCTATGAGGGCTAGTTGCTAATAGCGGCTCCTTATCCATTCTGTGTCGCTGAGCTCAGCTTCTTGTATGATCCTCAAGGAAGGAATCTCCACTATGGCAGGAATAACAACTTTTATACCATAAACCAGCAAGTAAGGAGTTGCCCCAGTTGATGTGCGGACTGTGGTGCGGTATCCCAATAAAGCGAATGGCAGCTTCTCGTGCCACTGTTTGTGATTTTCTACCATCTTTCTCAGTATCTTCTTGATATTCTTGTTGGCGACTTCTACATCTCCGTTCATTTGAGGTTTGTACGCTGTGGAATTTTTGTGCTTGATTTTGAAAATCTCACACATGGTCTTCATTAAGTCATTGTTGAGATTGGCGGCATTGTTAGTGATAATGGATTCTGGAACTCCGAATCGACACACAATCCGGTCGCGAACAAAATCCGCAACGGCCTTCTTAGACACAACTTTGTAAGATGCTGCTTCGACCCATTTGGTGAAGTAATCAATAACTACCAAGATGAACTGATGCTCATTTGAGGCGGTGGGCTCGATTGGACCAATGACATCCATTCCCCAAGCGGAGAATGACCAAGGTGAGCTAGTTGCATTGAGCTCATTCGGCAACACTTTTATCATATCTGCATGTACTTGACATTGGTAGCATTTTCGGACATACTGGATGCAATCTGTCTCCATGGTTATCCAGAAATAACCGGCCCTAATTATCTTTTTATCCAAGACAAAGGCATTCATATGCGGGTCACAGGTCCCAGCAAAGCAACTTAGAAGCTTCCTTTGTGTCGACACACCTTAGTAATCCCAAATCTGGAGCTTCCGTACATGGTTCCTCCACTGTGGAAGAAATTGTTGGACAACCTCCGAAGCGTGCGTTTCTGAGTTTGGTTTGCATGCTCCAGGTATTCTCCTTTTGCCAAATATTCCTTGATGTCGTGGAACCAAGGTTTCCCGTCTGTTTCTTCTTCAACATGGGCACAATATGTTGGCCGACTATGGATCCTTACTGGGATAGGATAAATGAAGTTCTTGTCTGGATGTTGTATCATGGATGACAAAGTGGCCAATGCATCGGCAAACTTGTTCTGAATCTTGGGAACATGTCGAAACTCTATCTTCGTGAACCTCTTCTTCAATTCCTGCACAAGGTGCAGATATGGCAATATATTGGAATTCTTGGTGGCCCATTCTCCTTTTACCTGGTGCACAAGCAACTCTGAATCACCGATTACCATCAACTCCTGAATATTCATGTTGATGGTCATGTTGATTCCTAGTATGCAAGCTTCATACTCCGCCATATTGTTTGTCACGACCCAAACTGGAGGATCATGACTAGCACTCGGGCCATACTTGCCGAGCACCAACGTACATTTTATCTAACCTTCTTATTATCTTTAAGGGATAATGAGATCAATATAAATGGAAGATATGGATCATGAACATACATCACATGGGATGACAAGATGGCTAAGAAACTACATAAAAGGTACGAGCTACAACGTTGCCATGAAATACTATACAACAAAAATTATCCAACAAGGCATATCAAACTATACATGAGTTGACACCTGTCTATGAGCCTCTAAAGGAGCATAAGTAATGCAACATATCCGGAATAGGGCCCCGACATACCCATAACATCTATAACAAAAATTCATACCAAGACCACGGCAAGTCCGGAGAATGGATCTCGACTATAACCGCTGAACTGGAAAGCCTATTGTGGTGGGGGAGTTGTGTCTACCTGTCTATCAGGACCTGCAGCATGACATGCAGCGTCCACAAATAAAAGGACGTCAGTACGAATAAAGCACTGAGTATGTAAGGCAGGAAAGCATAAATAAGAACAGTAATGTAAAGAGAGATGTAGGAGATACAAACTGTAGCATCTGAGTGCTTCTAAGAGACAGTAACATGAAATGCATGATACATATATACACATAATCTTTTTAAAACATCCGCCTCTGTGGGCATCATCATCATCATAGAACATTCGCCTCTATAGGCATCATCATTATCATATCATACCCGGCCTCAAAGAGGACTCGGTAAACCCAACTGATCAGTGGTTGCACAATAGGTGCCATACCCGGCCGACTATAGCGCGGCTCGGTAGAGTAAAATAGATACATATATATAATGCATGCAGGACTCATTGGAATCATGTTCTGAACATTTCGGAGTGACGTAAGGTCGATATTCTCCGTACACATCATTAGGGCTAACTCTTCATCGAGAATCTTATAAGAATCAGGAAGTACCAACAACATTGATAACATAAGAATAAGAGAAGCAACCTCAACATCAATTGTTCCATAAGAAGGGAAACAATGTAAGTACTGCTAGCTTCTAAGAGTAGAGTATCTTTGGAAGCTCGTTCATTGCATTACGTACAATCGGAGTCGTGCAAAAGAAGAAAACGAATAGCCTCACATACCTTGTATATACTGTCCCAACTTCAAGCTACGCATATGTCACAACTCCTTAATCTACAATAAGAGAAATGACACTATCATTATCGTTTAAGCGTCATAACTATTATGTATCGACCACAACCTATTTTACGATGAAACAGACAACACCTCCCCTATTTATATGACTTCACACAAGTCAAAACAATCACCTAATTGCCCAAACAACATCAATAATAATCATATTGAGCCTCCCAAAATAGTCCACACACAACCTAATCACTTCACACATAAGACGACCACCGTAGTCGTGTCAAACGACCCGGAAGTGTTACAACGAACGACCAGCTCACAACCCTACATCTATATGGTGTTTATACACACCCTTCCTCCTCCAAAACTCCACAAAACAGTAGTAAAACACGCAGCCCAACAGCAACACAAAACAGTCCGCTACAAGTCAAATAACTCGAACTCACGGCTTCCGATCAACGTCCCGTGAGTTCTAACTATTAGGAAACACATTTATCAAACTTCCCTGGTATTTAAACCCTTAAATACAGATATTAGACGTTTTTTAACTATGAAGTAACTTCCAAAACTCTATCTACAAAGAAAAAGAAGAGGCGGTATAATGACACTTACGTCGTAGGGATCGTTTTGATGTTATTGCTTCTCGATTTCATGCCCGAGATGATATTCTTATTTGAAACCCTAGTAGATAGCTTGAGGTTATGTTTATGGGTGTTCTCTGGTCGTTTTATGATTAATAATGAATAGAAAGCCGACCTAATGTTTATATATATCAAGTTTGGAAAAGTCAAAGAGGTGCTAGCTTGGCACCCTAGGATTGGTCCATCTTCCGACGCTTATATCTTTTTATCCTGATGTCGTATGAACGAACGGTTAAGAGAGTTGGAAACTAAATTCCAATATCTTCAATTTGGTATATAATATGTCCCAATAAGACCTCATATAATACATGAAATGTATTTCTCAAAAAGCTCTAGTGATCCACCTACTTGTCACTTATGATGTCTGCGCATGCTCGCGAAATTTGTTCGTCACTACCTCCTCAGACTGTAGATTGTTTTCGTTACTTACCTGCACACTGTGTGTGCAGATCCAGGTACACCGAGACTTGACGCGGAGTGGTGATAGCAGCTATTCTCTCAGAGCCGACGAGGTAGCAACTGGCGTTCGTTGTCCCGTCCCTCTTTTCCCTATTCTTCCCTTTTGTATTAGAAATTGGAAACTTAAAACTTCAGTATTATTATTCTCAGTTATATTAATGCTAGTAGCTCATGACTGCGTGACTCCAGATCCTAGATTGATTGTTGGAGCTTATTTCTTCTGTTAGACTGTTTTTAACTGTTTAAAATGTCCGAAATTCTATGAATTGAGCCAATAATGAGTAAATTTCTCTAGTAAATGAATTGAGTATTGTTGCAAAGGTTGGCTAGCCTGGTTCCACGACAGACGCCATCACAACCCGGAAACGGGTCGTGACACCTATGAGGTTAGGGCCGCTGGTGTTGAGCTACAAAAGCGGCCATAAGGGTCGCATGAGCGATTCATGCTAGGAAAGGTTGGGACCGCAGATGCGGTCGAGTTCTGCATAAGCGGGACCTCACCTGCGCATGTGGAGCCGCAGAAGCGTGGATGGGGTCGCAGATGCAAAGTTGAGGGGCCTGAAAGAGGACCGCAGAAACGGTATTTTGGCTGCATCTGCAGGACCGCAGAATGCGAGAGGTCACTGGGCAGTGTGTTTCTTTAAGAACGGGATTTGGCCCAATTTCTTTCATTCTCTCTTGGTTTGGGCGATTCTTGGAGAGTTTCAAGAGAAGGTATCCATCATCAATGGCAAGGTAAGTTATACCCACCTATTATGAGTTATATACATCGATTATATATAAATTTTAACATGGAAATAAGTGAAAATTCGAAAATTTTGGAAGAAACCTAGAAATTGATATTTTTGGATTTTGACCACGAATTTGCGCATGGAATTGAGAATAAATTATGTATTTGAGTTTGTGGGGTTATGGATAATGTTTATCTTCGAAAGTTTTCGAAATCGGGGCATGTGGGCTAGAGGGTGATTTTTATCAACTTTTCAAGCGGAGTTAGAATTTTGTTATAAATTGAATTATAATAAGTATTAGAGTATATATTTATGAATTTGCATGTTTATTGGCTAGTTTTGGAGAGCTGGGCATCGGTTGGAGTTGTTGGAAACCGGTTATGGAATTTTGGAGCGAGGTAAGTCTCATTTCAATCCTTGTAAGAGGAAAATAACCACATAGGTGAAAATGAATTATTATGTGCTCATATATGTGGGGGCTACGTACACACGAGGTAGTCTAGGACCCGCAATATTTGCCCCGACTTGATAACATAATTGCTTAAGTCATATTGAAATTTTATAAAAGAGTTGGAAAAGGTGAAATTTCACTTACTTGAAGTTGTGAATGGGACACTTAACTGTTATTGAAAATTTGTGTTTCTTTAAAGTATTTTCTTTTGTGGAGCGGACCGAACGCCTCAGTAGTAGATAGATGCATCTACGATTTGTGTCGTTCGACTCTTGGCAGTGCACAGTTTAAATATTTATGTTGGAGCAGGCCGTATGACGTCGACATTGTTTGTGCATGATAAATTTTGGAATTAATAATATTTGTTATTTTTTCATTGGCTTGAAATATAAATTGTTAAATGACGCAATCAGAGATGAAGATTTCCTAAATAATAAAATAAATGTGTACTTAGTTAATGAGTATTGAGCCTTCCGATGTTTAATATAATTCACGTTTAATTATAATGTCAACATTTAATTGACAGTCCATAGTTAGTGTCGGAGTCGACCCCTCGTCATTTCTTCGAGGTTAGACAGGATACTTACGGGTACGCGTTGATTTACGTGTGAATACTATACTTGTTGCATATTTTTGTGTAGGTGCATTTATGTTTAGCGGGCTTGTGAGAGCAGGGACGTGTATGCATGTTAGAGACTTATGTGAGCTGCACTCCATATTACGACCCGCATCGAGCAGAGTCTCCTTCAGAGTATTTGTATTTCTCCTGTCCAATTTTGTATTCCGGACAGATGTTGTATTTTATTTTATATTCTTAGATGATGCTCGTGCACTTGTGACACCAGATTTTTGTAACATCACAACCCGCTAGCGACATTGTATGCTCTGGGCCTAAGCCTTCAGGGGTTTAAAACGCATCACTAGGGTCTAAGACTTGTTAACTTATATATCCAACATCCCTCTTGTGTTTTGTCGATGTGGGACTGTGTCTAAAGTATGGGGTGTTACATACACCCTCTCTTATGGGAGTCTATAACCTAAATGTGGTTCTTTTTTACAAGTAAGATGGAAATAAGTGTACAAAAAAAGAGTGACATATCTATGTATAACGCTCTTTTAAAGAGCGCTATACTTTAACACACAGTTTGAATGTTAACGTATAACGCTATTTTAAAAGAGCGTTATACATATAACGCCTTTAATAACCGCATTATGACTGGAATCTGATAAGACAACTATGCATAGCGCGGTATATAAAAGCGCTATATGTATAGTGATTTTATATACCACACTATGCATATATAAAAAAACCTTCCCTTTCCCTTTCCCCCACATTTTGAACCAGAAGCCCTTCCCCCATTTAAAAAAAAAAACAAATCAACGCCTCCATCCCCACCCCCCCCCCCCCCCCTTTAAAAAAAAAAAAAAAAAACCCCCCCCCCCCCCCCCCCCCCCCCCCATTTTACTTGATAAAAAGTTCGAGTGGGCCCCACGGTCCCACAAAAAAATAAGAGTGTAGGTCTCACATCCTAGTCAAGCCTTCTATTGTTGTGGGTTGTTTGTTTCGGACTCAAATTTTTAATTCTTCAACTTTTCGGAAGACATAAATCAAGGTATTCTGATTTAGTGTATGTCGAAACTCATATAAATAATGCATATTAGTTGTTTTGAATGTGTTCCATGTTGTTTTGTGTTTTTTTTTGCGATTAAACTGGTATGTTATTTTTATTCGGACTAAGATATTAGTTGTCACGACCCAAAATCTCTCCGAAGGAGTCGTGATGGCACCTAGTCTCTAAGAATAGGTAAGCCTAACATTAACATAAATAACGACAGTATTTACTAATTTCGAACAATTTCGAAATATAAATCTCTAACAATTTATAATTTTGAAACCGGTAGTACAAGTCATAAGCCTTTCTAAGAGTAGTTGTACAAAATGAATTACATCACTATTCCGGAACAAACGGGAGTAAGTACACATGAAGATGACAACGACAAGTTAATAACTCAAAGTCAGTAACCCGATCCTCAAAACTCAGTGGAACCCGAAATACAAATCATCAAAGTCTCGGCAGTGAATTGGGGTCTTATCAGAATCAGCGATAACCAATCCTTAAATAAATACAAAAATACTGGAATAACCTACACAGTGAGAAGAGAATACATGAACACATATATTGATGCGGCGTGCCTTAACAATTGTAATAAAAGTAAGTAATATATATATGTTGCTGCGTGTAACCCAATCCCACCAATCATACCTTACTCCTCCACAACAATTATAATAAAAGTAAATAATACATATATATAATTGGTAACAACGGGAGCATTCGCCCTTATTACTCCTTGTTGCGTCGTGCAACCCGATCCTACTAGTCCACCCTTATTACTACTCAATATATCACCCCCTATTCCTCATGTTGCGGCGTGCAACCCGATCCCACCTGTCCACCCTTATTACTCCTTGTTGCAACGTGCAACCCGATCCCACCAGACAATCACATTTCACCCTTATTCCTCCTCAACATGTCATCCTTATTCCTCCTGTTGCGGCGCGCAACCCGATCCCACCGTACATAGTTTAAATCAACAACAACGAAGAAACAACTCAATTACAAGAATTTCTACCACAAAGAGTATGAGTACACGACAACAAGAGAATCACGAAAAAGTCAAAGGAATACAACAACCTTCACAAGGACAACGAGGCAGGTAAGGCACGTGATAACTTCACCGGCAACCACAACAATTGAACATGTAGCATATTTGCATAGAGTCATAGAGGAACTCACAATTAAGAAGTATCAAAACATTAAGGAAGACAATCACTTCAATTAAGGCAAATAAGGGTCAAATAGAAAGTAAGAGTTAGAGGAGAGCTAACAACATGTGTAGAGCATGTAGAGGTAAAACTAGCGAATAAAAAAACCAATTATATCAGAAAACTTCTCGCTTAATGAACATAGGTCCATGTATGCAGATGAAACGTATATTTTTTTCAGTGCTCCTTTTCAAAGTAAAGACCTTTCTAATGGCGTGTATAAGTAGTCCTATGGTTATAGCTCCATGTATGCCAATAAAGTGTATGCTTTGTTTAACTTCAATGCTAAATGTTCCCTTAGGTCAGGCATGTCAATATGAGCAGCTATGATTATCGCGAGAACCATCACAAGAAAATGGCAGTAGTAAGTTGTTAACTCTGTTCCCTCTAGAATGAAGAAAGAAAGTTCCCATCACAAGAAAGAACCCAAAATAGATGTAACGTGATCACTCTTGTTGTATTACTTTATCTATCATTATCTTGACATAGTAATTATAAACATTGATGTCCGGTGATCCAAACGAAAGTCTATGGTCATCAATAATGTTGATCTATGATCAACAACGTGAAAAAAACAAAACACATAAAAGAAGAAGTGGGCAAAAAGAAGACAAATCATTACGCCACTTAAAAGATTGTGCCCCTTCTCTTTCAGGAGCAATGACCTAAGAACCCTAAAGGAATTTTTTTGACAAATAAGACCGAGCATGCATTTGTCACCTTGCATGCACATGCTACAATTAACACAGAGGACTCAAATCCTAAGGAGAAGTGCCCCACACAAGGTTAGGTAAGATACTTACCTCAATAGTGTAAAATCCTACTCCTGGATCTAACCATAATCATATTAATACCATCAACATATTCTAACGAATCGAATTTCACAATAAAAACTACAAGATATGCTAAAAAAACTCGAAATCAACCAAAACCCGCCCCCGGGACCCACATCTCGAAATCAATCAAGAATAGCAGAATAATAAACCTCGTCCTCTACCGAGTCTAACCATATAAAATTTATCGAAATCGGACTCCGTTTGGTCCCTCAAATGCCTACCTAAAACTCTCCAAAACTCAAACCCTAACTCTCTCAATTTCACTTTGAAATCATCAATCAAATCCCAAAAACGAAGATGATTTATGAAATATAACCAAAAATAAGTAGAGAACACTTAACCAAATCCCTATGGTGAAAATCGCCTCCAAATTGCCCAAATCTGAGCTCCCCAACTCAAAATATGATCGAATGAACAAACCCTAGTTTTATATATTTTTCTGTGAGCTATTTTGCCTCGTCTCTCATGCCAAACGATCTCAAAACTCGCTTTTTATGTCTCCGATGAATTCCTTGTAACATACTAGTAAAGTTAGGTTATTCACTCAATTTGACCTTATAATGAATGAGATATGTAGGTTTTAATATTTGCAAATACTGTAGATTTTTAAATACGTCGTCAGTGGCAATTTGGTAATTAATCAGAAAAAAATCTGGCAACCTTATTAAAATGACCATAGAATCCTTATACGATGTCCAAATTCGACGATTCTTTTTGTTAGGGGTCCGTAATTATGATACGGATCTAATTATTCATTCAAAATAGAAATCGGAGCTCATTTGTTCAATATGAAATCATTTATGCTTGAAGAAACGACGTCGAAACATAAGAAAAACGAGCACAATACAACCCAAACCTATTCGAAACTCACCCGAGGCCCTCGTGACTCAACCAATAATTCCAACAAGTCATATATCACTACCTAAACTTAGTCTAACCTTCAAAACACCCAAAACAAAACCAAAATACCAAATCAACCTCGGATTCAAGCCAAAGAACTTCTAAACTCCCAAACTCGCCAACGACGCTGAAACCTATCAAACCATGTCTGAATGACCTCAAATTTTGCACACACATCACAAATGACACTACGAACCTACTCCAACTTCCATAATTTCATTCTGATCTCGATACCTAATTTTCCAATATCAACCAAAATCGCCAAATTTTTAACTTTCGCCAATTCAAGCCTAATTCTACCACGGACCTCCAAATTACATTTCGGACACATTCCTAAGTCTAAAATCACCCAACGAAGCTAACCACATCATAAAAATCCAAATCCTAATTCGTTTACTTATAAGTCAACTTCCGGTTGACTTTTCTAACTTAGCTTTCTAACTAAGAGACCAAGTGTTCATTTCACTCCAAACCTACCAACTCAATAACACCTAAATAAGTATAGATAGGAAAAGTGGGGCTATAACTCTCAGAACGAACAACCGGGTCGTTACATTAGTGTTCTACAAAAATATGTAAAAATTGAGAAATCATTATTATTATTTTTATCCAGCGAGGATACGTACATATCTACGAGGCTCAGACTAATCTCCCCCTTTGCAGGGATTTGTTGGATATGCTGGAGGGCGCACATGTAAATGTATACCTAAGTTTACTTGGTATATCTTCACATGTGTTGCGCATACTCACGTTTTCTGTTATTTAATAGTTCATCTGGACGCCATACAACGACGAGCTGATAGGTGGCCTGCCCGATTATTGCTCGGCCGACCAACTGATTTGGAGCACTTCCGTCCCGCTGATGTGCCTAGATATTGTAGAGCATCATGCCACGGAACGGGTACTTCGCCAGTTTGGCCGTCCGCAACTTGTACCGAGAGGGACCACATGGGGGTCCACACATTATCAACGGGGTGATCGTTCCAGGGTGGATGACGCATATGTGGCATGGCTAGAGGCACAAGTCGATACTTAGGACTGGCGAGCTAACATGATTCTGCCCCCTTCACCGAGATGGGAGGATATTGTTCATGAGTATATGCCCTGGTACCACGACGTTACCCGTATTTTCATCGGAAATCCCATTCATCGAGCTGGCGGTCGGTACGTTCCATACGCCGGGCGACACGAGACCGTGGTATGTTTTCTGGTATTATTACATATATAACTGTAATATAGTGTTTTGTAGTTTATATTTTATACGTTGTGTAGGCTATTGACCTACATCTATTCTATCAGCTGGGACTGTAGATGCAGCAACATGCCGGCGAGTGAGCGGCCGCTTTGCACGATTATGGCCGACATATTGCAGAGTTGGCTACCCGGACACTACAGCGAGCCCGAGAGGATCACCGTTTAGGACACGACCCTGCTTATGTGGCTCCAGAGCAGTACCAGCGAGGTAAAGGTGTCCCACGAGGTAGGGGTGCCCCACGAGGCAGGGTTGCCCCATGGGGTTGTGGTGGGCGGCGAGGCAGTGGTCCCCAGCAAGGGGGCGTTAAGGCCCCTGTTGATGATGTTGATGTTGATCTGTCGGGTGACCTCCATGAGCCGGACGAGTATCCCAGCAGCATGTCGTCATACAGTCTTGGGATGCACCTCACTCCAAGGACTTCGCAGGTGACGTCGTCAGGTCCATTATTGATCATGGGGACGGATATTACCGGAGAGGATTGGGATGCATACTTCCCATGCCCATCGACCGCTGTTGAGGATCGGCTGACCCGGGATGTAGATGTGTGGGCACCAACTGAGATATGGCTCATCATCGAGGGGTGTTGAGGAGCTTTCACAGGCGCATGTATGTTTTTATTAGTATTAAATTTAAATTTGTTTTTTATTTTCTCATTGATTTTCCATAACTTTATTAATTTTCTTATTAAGGATTCACCCTCGCCCGTCACGGAGACCGCTTTGTGCGATGCTGACCTGGCTGCGACAGACGATTATATTCAGGATCCCGACGAGATCATGGTAAGACAATTTAAATTGTTGTGAATTAATATATATTTTCATATACTGAGCTGACTCATTCTTCTGCAGGTCACTAGTGGACTGACGACCCCTTCTACCGATCCTGTCAGCACTACTGATGATCATGATGCAACGCATCCTGCTATAAAGAGGCGACGTGATGAGGATAATCCTGATAGTGTAGCCGGGCGGGATGGGATGCGCATGAGGCCAACAACTGCATTGAAGCACACAGGTTGTGGGACACATTTTTTTTGTATTTGATGTAAATAATAGCAACAATCTTTATTGTTTTCATTATATGCGCATTATGTATATATTTTTCGGGTCTTCGTTATTTTAATACTGCAACATAAACACAAACACAAACACATCAACTTAACATAATTTAAATTCGACACACATAATGTAAATACATGACATGGAAAACATAAAGATAAAACACAACACTCAACACATACATTGGGTTGTTTAGTCCATTATTCTCTTCTTCAATCACTCAAATTGATCGAACAACCTATTTTTTTCTTCTTCCTCTTTTAGTTTCTCCTACAACGCCGCAATTTCTCGTTTATACATAACCTTATCACGTTTGTATCTTTTGTTCAAATCATAAATATACTGCAAAGTTTTTATGTAGCATTCCTGCTTACAAGGTTCATCAATCCATACGTCAAAATTGTAAAAAGTTTAGTCAGGAATCCCATAAAACTTGTTCACACACATCCAGTATCGGCGCCCAACTTCACCATCATCCAAACAGTTCGTCATGATACATTTTTTGCCGCACTGGTACCTTGGTACATAAAGGCGTTCAGACATTTGTTAAAGCGAAAAAACCCCTACTTTTATAGAAAGTTTTGCTATTGGTTATTGTTAAGCGCATAAAATAACTAGAATGCGTCCGTTATTTATATGCAAGGCAACACACATAACGTAGTATTTAATCGCGCTATGTTGACACATAATATATTATTTAACCGCGTTGTATATATATATATATATTGTGTTAAAGATGAATAAGATACAAAATAGATTTTTCGCAGGCGGGAAGCTTTTCAGTTCGACAAGACAACACACATAACGTAGTATTTAACCGCGCTATATATATTGTGTTAAAGATGAATAAGGATACAACATAACTTTTTCGCAAGCGGGAAGCTTTTCAGTTCGACAAGACAACACACACAACGTAATATATATATATATATATATATATATATATATATATACACATATTTATCAAACATCTTCCTCCTCTAACAGTGTAGTTTTCTAATAATAATTTTAGCGCGAAATTCGAAGGTCAACTAAAAAAATTCCCGTTTTTAATGCAATACTATTTTTGATTACATGAACGGGAGGGAGAAATTCATTAATTTACTCAACTGACAAACATTAAATATCAATAAGATTTAACAAAAATAGAAACATAATTTTATTTGATACATCTTGCAGCATAAACAAGTATATACACTTATTACAACTATATTACAAAAACTAGTTACTACATGTATCCTTGATAGTTGGGCTTATTAGAAGAACTCACACCAGGAGCTGGATTACCAACGCCTCCCAAACCAGTTGAAGGATATTTTCGACGGTTGTGTCCTGCTTGCGAGCATATACCACATTTGCGCGCATAAACGGTATCACTAACATCCATTTGGTTCCGTATATGCGTTCTCTTATGCACCTGCATTCGACGCAAAAATTCCTTATTACACACCATTTTAAATGGTTCCGGCGGCCAATAATGCTCAGCACCCACTGGCTGCAACTGCTCACTATAGGTGTTTAAGTATGCAACAACACTATGTTGTTTATCAACGTAGTTGGTTGGACTTAAACCAACATGTTGAAAGCACCTGATGGCACGTGAGCACGGCATGTGGTAGATGAACCATTTTCCACAAGAGCATAACCTTCTAGATTCATTTATGGTATCTACATTATTTCCACGATTTGAAGGATAGTTGTCACGCCCCAAAACCGAGGGACGAGACCGGCGCCTAACCGGATGATCCCGGTCAAGCGGAATTGGATTGTCTTTCCTACCCAACACATTACCCCGTGTTTATAATATACCAATCTATAAATGAAATAGCAAATGGAACCAACGTATGAATTTACAACATAAGTCCATTTTCCTCTTTTAAAGCTTCAACACTTGATAATCCCAAAATATACAAACTAAGCATAACATTTCCAATACGGGACCATGATTATGAATAATTACAACTATTACCCAGAATATATACAACTACACAGTGTCTACGGAGCCTCTAAAGGTACGGAGAAGAGTATACATACTTGCCGGCGACAAGGCCCTGGCTATACCTTATGAGAACCAAAATATAGAAAAGAGATGACATGGAATACGCACGGCCCCGAGAGGAATGGGGCTCACCAGTACTGCTGAAGTGGTGAAGAGAAGGCACCACTATCGACGGACGGAGCTACCTGCTATAGAACCACCTACATCCATATAAAAGATGTAGCGCCCCCGGCAAAAGGGGCGTTAGTACCATGGAATAGTACTAGTATGTATGAACAAACTTTACTCTAAGTAAAATCAAACAGCGCACAGATATGAGGCAGTCGAAGAAACCAAACAAATATTGCACAGAGATACAGAGAATCACAAATGAGGTTTTCACAGTTTCTTATTTCAATTGTTCTCCTGTTGCGGCGCGCAACCCGATCCCACCGTACAATCATATTCCACCATTATTCCTTCTCATCATTCCACCCTTATTTCACTTGTTGCGGCGCGCAACCCGATCCCACCGTACAATCACATTCCACCCTTATTACTTCTCAACACACCATCCTTATTTCACCTGTTGCGGTGCGCAACCCGATCCCACTGTACAATCACATTGATAGCAACAACAACCAATAATTCAATCACAAGGATTTCTATCATCAATAGTATAAATTCATAACAACCAAACAACCATGTGAAATAAAGGGCACAATAACCTTTACCAAACAGTGAGTCATGTACGGTATGCCAAAATCATTTAGCTTAATTAAGTCAATCCACATTTTCTTTCCATCATTTTCTACACAACATTTAGCACTTTGATACATTCAACAATTGGGTTCGTTATTATTTTGTTCATTTAGTGGCACTTTCTTTCATACCGAGATATTCAATCATATAGCGATTTTTGCACATGATAGAGTAAGTACAAAGAATCACAGTTCACAATCTCACATAGCATGGTGACATGGAAAATCAACTAAGGCATTTAGAGAACAGAACCTTTCATCTCGTCTTAATAGGACATCTGATTCAAATACAACAAAACCCAGAATACATACCAAATAATCGGACACCAACAAGGCAACTCTACAAAGATTAAAGTTAGACATAGAATTAGAAATCATGAATTCATTTGGGCATTTTATCAAACACTATGTGATCCCTTAGATTAACTAAACCCTTTACTAGATTATGGAAGACTATTCACATGCATGCAAGGTCTTAACTTTCATTCTCAATAACCAACCTATATGTGTTTTATTCTTAACTAAAATCTGAGAATTTAGGGAAATAGGGTGAAGACTTACCTCTTGTGGTGAAGAAGACAACGACTACTCGAAGATTTCCAAGCCCGAGTAGAGGTGGTGGACTGATTTTGATGAAGAAGATGACTTTCTCTCACTAAATTCACTCTCCATTCTCTCTATTTTAGTCAGACAGATGTTAAAAATGAAGGGGAGAGGTGTTTTATTAAACAAGGGGTCGGGTTTTAAAATCAGAAATTAGAAGCCCCGAAGCAGGAAATGCGGTCAAGAATGCGATCGCATTCCTGCTATGTGGTCCGCATTCCTGTAGCATAAATGGCCCTCAGCTGGGCCAAAAAGGAAAGTAGGTTGCCTAGGTATGCGACCACTATGTGGTCTGCATACCTGTTATGCAATCGCATAGTGCGTCGCATAACTCCCTCCGCAAGAATCAATGTGCAAGAATGCGACAACTATGTGACCCGCATTCTCAAAATGCGATCGCATCTTGGGCCGCATAGTTGTCCTTGAAATAGAAAGCAACTATCCAGGTATGCGGCCATTATGAGGTCCGCATACCTGATCTGTGATCGCATAGTGGACCGCAGATTCGCGCAATTCTGGGAAATTATATCTTTTAAGTTTCGGGGTACTTTTATTTCAAAAAGGTCCGTTTTAAGAATTTCTACAGTTATAACAACATGGGAACCTATCCGGGCATCGTTTTTAGTTAAAAAATTTACGGGTCTTTACAATAGCGGTGCGAACTTCAAAAACATTATTGTCATGATCATACTGTAAAAATGAATGCCAATGTGCTCGCCGCTTGTATTTCGCAAATCTCTTCATCGACAATGGCATAAATTCAACACTCATTTCCATAAATGGCATTGCAGTTGCAGCCCTTTCAACAAACCTCTCCTCCATCAACTTGAATGACATCCGCACCACGGCAGTGATAGGCAATCCTCTTGCCGACTTCAATAACCGTTGAAAGACTCTGACACATTTGTAGTCAGAATTCCCCATCTTCTGTCACCACCTGCATGCAAAGTCCATTTGTTAAGCTAATGTCTCACCAACCAACGTGGCTCTCTCGCCTTCCTGCCTGATATTCCATATGCCTCTAAAATTTATGCTCTTGGTGGTCTGTTGTTGCCATCCACATCAAATCATGCAGATCCTTGTTGGAATGTGCCTTCTGGAAATTGGCCTTCAGGTGCCTCACACAGTAACGGTGGTAGGCATAAGGTTCTTGCCATGCATGCAAATTCTCTACAGAACTTAATATACCACCATGCCGACCATATATTAGACAAATACCTGAACGTTGTTTGGCAATGTGCTCTTTCATATGGTTCAAAAACATCATCCATGTCTCTTGTCTATCATTGGTACAAATAGCAAAAGCTAGAAAAAATATTTGTCCATTAACATCTACTACAACGGTGATCAACAGTATGATATCATACTTTCCATATACATGAGTGTCGTATATGGTATTACCGGCCGACAATGCAGAAAACCATCAATTGCTGGTTTAAATGCCCAGAACACGTAATTGAATATATATATTCTGTTCTTCCCGCACTACGCTCAATCTTCCATTCAATAATCGTCCTGGGGTTAAAGTGTTGCATTCACTGCGCCCATGTACCTAGGTAGATGCAAATGACTTATCTCAGTTACCATAAACAATTTCAGACGTATGTTTGCAACCGAAAAAGGCTTTTCTTTTGGTAATGGTATGGCCATATTCCTTGTGGACTTATGTAATGCACTCTTTGATTTTGTACCTTATGGACGCTTCAAGGTGTGGAATAAGGACAAGAGAAATCAAGTCAATATTTGTGATGACCCAAAGGGTCATTTTATGGATATAGACTCCTTCCCATGCCTAATTGTCATAAAAAGGTTAATTTTCAATACTTCGATTTGCGTGCGCATCCCGGGCGTGAAACCGGAAAGCTTTTATGTTAAAATATGAGAAATAGTAATTTCTAGAGTTGAAAATTTAATTATAGTTGACTTTGGTCAACATTTTTAGTAAACGGACCTGTATCTATTTTCCGACGATCCCGGGAGGTCCGCATAAGAATATGGGACTTGGGCATATGCCCGAAATTAAATTCCGAGGTCCCAAGCCTTAGAAAATAATTTTTGAAGAAAATTGTTCTGCTAGTTAATTCAAGAAATAAAGAAATAAAATAATATGTGAAATATATGATATGGGGACCGTATTATGGTTTCGGAGCCCGAAATAAGTTTGTTATGTTATATAAGTCCTATATGTGAAGTTTCATGAGAATCAGAGTTGATTTGATGCAATTCGGACATCCGGTTGAAAAGTTAGAAATTTGAGTGTTCTTGAGAACCCTAACTTCCATAGGCGATTTTTCTTTTCCACTTTTCTAAAACCCTAACTTCCATAGGCGATTTTTCAAAGATACAAACTTCTTCAAATCAGTGGTAAGTGATCTCTAACTAATTTCTTTCAATTCCTAACAACTTTTAGAAATGATTTCAACCAAAAATCTAGAGTTTCCATGGAAAAATTTTGGTTTTTGGGTAGAACTCAAGAATTTCAATTTTTTGAGAATTGGACCTCGAATTGGGATCGGATTCCAATACCAATTGTATATTCATGCTCGGGGAAGATTGGGTAAACGGATTTTGGTCTGAACCTCGAGTTTAGACCAAGTGGGTCCGGGGTGAATTTTCAAAATTTAATAGGAAACCTTAGTAAAACTATTGTTTTTCAATAATATGATTCCTTTAGGCTATGATTGATAACATTGGACGAATTGTAATTAGATTCGAGCGGATTAGAGGCAAGTTCTAAAGGGAAGGCAGTGCTAGAGCAGTGAATTGCTTGCGAGACTGAGGTAAGTGTTTGATCTAACTTTGACTTGAGAGAATATGAGTCCCCATTTGTTGCCATGTGAAATACATGGGTGTGGTGTATAGGTGAGGTGACGAGTATCTATGCACCACCCAATTTGCATGTTAAGCATGATCCTTTTTATGTCCCAACTTAATTTATTCTTGTCTTAATTGTTCTATGGCTATCTAGCGATGTTGGCTTCATTGTTGATAATATTGAGGAAGTGATGAGGAATATATTCTAACAGTTTTATGATTGTTGAGGTTCATGTGATCGTTTGGTTTCAATTGATTGTTGTCAATTATTGTGGCGAGTGTATAAAGAGTATTGGTTGTTTATTTGGTTCCCTTGTGGGACAATTGGCTGAGCAGCCTGGTGTTGAAATTATGAAGTCTATATATACACATTGATGTTCATGTTGGTATCATAAATTAATATAAGATTGTGATATATTGTTGAAAGAGGAATATTGTGAAAGGCTTGGCCTTAATTGTGAAAGCTTCATAAATTAATATAAGGTTGTGATACACTGTTGAAACAGAAATAATGTGAAAGGCTTGTCCTTAATTGTGAAAGCTCCATAAATTAATATAAGGTTGTGATATACTGTTGAAACAGAAATATTGTGAAAGGCTTGGCCTAAATTGTGAAAGCTTAATGAATTAATATAATGTTATGATATGTCGGGTGGGAGCGGGTTGCAGGTCGCAATAAAGGTGTGATAAGGGTGGACAGGTGGGATCCGGTTGCACGTCGCAACATGAGTGATAGGGTGATATATGTAGGGAGGAGGAATAAGAGTGGACAAGTAGGATCGGGTTGCACGCCGCAACAAAGGTGTGATAAGGGAGGACACTTATGGTTTTATTGGATTTCATGAAAAATGTTCTTTTCTGGATTTCAAAAGATGTTTTACTGGTCTTTCTTGAAATTCAAGGATTTGAGACTTACAAATTTGAAAAGGTTGAAAACGTTCATTTTACTATTTTTCCCGTTTGTTCTTGGCAATTATTTTCGTTTAAAGTTAAGGTTTGAAACTTGGAAATTTTGAGGATTGGTTATAGCTGAGGCTTGAAAGAGGCGGTTGTGTTATTTTATTTTTGTTGCATATTTGAATTTTATTTGTTTAGATTTCCTACTTGCTATATATATATATGTTTATCACATGTTTATTGTTAAAGCCCAGCATTAGCCTCGTCACTATTTCGTCGAGGTTAGGCTCAATACTTACTCAGTACATGGGGTCGGTTGTACTGATACTACACTCTGTGCTCTTTTGCACAAATCCAGGTACTAGTCGGCAGTAGAGGATTTCAGGCGATCACCTATTCAGTTGGAGGCACGAGGTACATTTGCTGGCGTTCGTAGAGTCCGAGAGTCTTCTCCCATTTTACATATATTGTTTTCTTACCTTCCGGACAATTGCACTATTTCTTCAGCCATTATTTGTAGTATTCTTTTAGTAGTTCGTGGATGTGTGACAACAGACCCTGGGGTGGTTTTAAGTTATTTATATAATTAGTTCGTGGCTCGTTCTATTAATGGTTTATTCGTCTATACTTGGAGTTTATCACAAAAAGTCAGCATTTTTTTTATAATTGTTTATATTGTTTACATGGAAATTCAAAGGAAGTAATTAATCGAACTCTAACATTGGCTTGCCTAGCAAGTACGGTGTTAGGCGCCATCGCGACCCCTAGGGTTGGGGAAATTTGGGTCGTGACAATATCCAAGTTATAGTTATTCCCATTGAATGTGTCCATTGCACATGTGTGGGTGGAAATGTAATTACCCACTTTCCACAGACCTATGTTCTTCTTGCTCTAACGCAACATCTAATGACAACCCCTAAACCACCTGCTGCAAACAACCTTGTATACATTCGGACTTGACTCACATACCATCATCTTACGACACACTTTTACGTTGTACATTTTTGTCGCCCTGGTTAGGCACACTTTATCAGGAAATAACATGCCCTTTGCATGCACCGTTGGTCTAGACTCATCCCACATTGCTGTCCAAATTTCATCAAAATACCTTGTGAGAGTATCCACATCCGGCATACTTGGCTAATGATCAAGGTAGGGAATCTGCCTTGAATGAAACGACACTTAGGACTCGTACACTCTTGGTCTAACGGGGGTGAAACATACTCATTCTCTTCCTACTCATCACCATCCTCACGAGGGAAAGGTGTGTCGTCTCCGGAATCATCGGCATTGTTGTCATAATCACTGTTCTCTTCCTCACTCTGTTCATCTGCCATATCCCGATTTAATATGTCATCTTCGGGCAATTGAGTCAGGACATGTGGTTCAACCTGCTCGTTTTCACTGCACAAACAACAAAATAATAAGCTACTCAAATTAATAAATACTTTCCATATAGTTGTATCACTTCACTTACAAGTTGTAATGTGTTGACATTCCTTGATGGACATTATCATGTTGGTGATTACTCTCGGATGGACCACCATGATCCAACACACCAGGACTACGCATATTCCAACTAGGTGTGGGTTCATAACTTGTAAAAGTCATATCTGGCCGGTACCCCATGTGGAATATATGAGCATTAATACAAAATCAATACAACAAAAATATACATCGTAAAGCATGAGAGAAATTATTTTCTCACTCCTCATTCGCTCGTGGTGATAAGTTTAAATCAGGCCAAACTCTTTCAGCCGGAACCTGTTCGGCAAAAACTGCTCCAGAATAACTACCCGATGATTGAGAGTTATCCCTACTATGCTCAACCTCATTATTGCGAACATCTTCAACCTTGACGTATATTTCCAACATTTTTATTACAAGAAATTCTCGGTATTCATCCGGAGTCATCAAAAAATCCCTCAAAGATTCACCATCGTCGATGCTAAACTCAGCGTAACAAGCAACCCCTTGCGGAGCGACGAAATACATATATCTTCTGGTTACTTTAAGGTTCACCGAACGTTTCCTCACACTCATTTTTTTACATAAAAACAATACTGATGTACCATACTCTATTGTATGTGGCAACTTAATATGACATTGTGGAGATAAAATATAGCTCACAGTGTTATTCGCCACCACAACCTCACCACCACAATATAATGAAACCCGTACTTTTCGCTCTTCAGACATTATGAAAACATGCTTGAGAATTTAACAGGAAGAACTTTTTTATCAGGAGTTAGGAATATTTTTGAATGGATTTTTGTAAAATCCTAACGCCTTTACATAAGGCAATGCCTATCTTGGGGTTGAAGTTTTGAGGTATAACACTATTTTAAAGGGCACTATAGCTATTTGGATTGTTGTTATGTCAGTTAAGCATATGAGACTTATTGGTGGGCCACAAAACAGGTATAACGCGCTTTATAATTGCGATATACATATATAACGCGATTATTAAAGGCGTTATATGTATAACGCTCTTTTAAGGAGCGCTATATGTTAACGTCCAAAATGTCCATTAAAGTATAGCGCTCTTTAAAAGAGCGTTATACATAGATATGCCACTATTTTTTCTACACTTATTTCCGTCCTACTTGTCAAAAAGAACCACATTTAGGTTCTGGACGTTTGTCGCACTGCATGAGATTTGCCTATACTCAGCACTGAGGTTTGCCCCGCCTAACCAGGATTTTCTTAAACTCAGTTGAACTCCGACCCACCATCGGCAAGGCTGACACAAATGTGACTCTGATACCATCTTTAACAGCTCAGCCCGATAGTGATATTGTCCGCTATGGGCCTAGGCATTCACACGTTTAAAATGCGTCACTAAGGTCTAAGGTTTGTTAACTTATATACCCATCACCCCTCGTGTGTTTTGTCGATGCAGGATGTTGATACCCAATTTTTCCTCAAATTATTTTTAAAATTTGCATATATACCTTCAAAACCACTTTTTATAATAATTGGTATAAATTTTCCATATCTTTATCAATTTATTGTCTAATTTATTCAGTATTTTATATCCCATAATTATTCATAAATTGCATTGCAAATAATTTCAAAATATTTCTTAGCTCAATATATCATTTTTTAATCCTATTAGGATTTAATTATTTCACAAATTAGCCAATTTGACTATAATTACAATAACTTTGCAAATTATAGCCTAATTACACATTTTATGCTATTTTAATTCAATAATCAGTCATCTTACATTTTAATACTAGTTAATTGCCTTAATTTCACATATTTAGCCTTAATTTCATTTTATCTAATTATTAGCTATTCTTATTAATTATTTATCTAATTTTAACGGGCATTTAATAATTAGCCCCTTTCTATTTAAATTATAGCCTAATTTAATCTGACCCCAACCCAATTAAAACCAGCCCCAAGACCCAATCCAAATAAGCCAAGCCCAGTACCCTATCCTACCCGACCCAATCCTGTGTGTAATCTGGATCGTTTATCAAATTTGATCAACGGCCCAGATTCACTCTTACCTAATTTAACCCCTAACGACTACCCCCCTTCCTCTCATTCATTCCCAACCCAAGCATCTCTCTATCTCTGGTTTCTCTAGAACCTTCTCGCCTCCTCCTCTCCGATGGACTCTGTCCACCTTCTTCGACCATCTCCCTCGCCGGAAACTATGTTCTCTCACCCTCTCCTAGTCCCTGCTTCACCCTACGCCGGTTTGACACTACCTGAGGTCTTCAGGTGAACCTGGAGCGGTTCAACTCCCCCTACGGCCTTTCATGCCATTTTTTGGCTACCTCCGGTCGTTCGAGTAAGATCTATGATTGGTTAAAATCAGTAATGTTTTGAGGTTTTCTTATCTATTCTGGGTTCTCTCTGAAACCCTAATTCTTAAAACTCTCCTATTCTTTTAGATCTATGATAGATCTGTGTATATTTTAAGCTATTTCGTTGTTTTTCTCAAAGATTCTCTGATTTTCCCTAAAACGACTCTTCGTTTTCAACTAGGGTTTCATGACTCCGTTTTAAATGATTTCCCTATGATTTTTTCAGTATTATCCTAGGGTCTCTACTGTGTTTTAGTGATTTATTGAAGTTTCTCTCTTTTATTGTTTCGTTGCGATGAAATCCCTAGTTTTAGACCTAAACCTTAAGTCCATGTCTTCGTCTTTGATATTGTTTGCATATATGCTTGCATCTCATGAACTTTATGATGTTTTACCCTATGTTGTTCATCTATATCTCTAATTTTTCCTTGCTTTTCCGCTTACATTACTGTTTACCCTATAAATTCATGTGAACCCCTAATTTCATATGTTTTCACTACTAGGGTTTATGACTTCTTGCCTGTTATTTATTCAATTCACGATTAATCTCCTTTAATTGATGTTATTCCTGTTCGAATCCTTGATTCTATGTAATTTTACTTTGTTAGGGTTCCTGATTTATTATTTGAATCCCTGATTCCTTGTGATTTGAAAACCTTACTGATTTCTTATGGGATATTCTTACTAATTTATGACCTTTAGCTTATTTCTTACCTTGTTGCATGGTCAATTTACTGTTAATTGATCCCTATTTCCTTAATTAAAATCTGATGAATCTAGTCTCAATTGCATACTTGTATTGGGTTGAAATTGTTTCCTTGTATGTTATATGCATGAGAACTTTCCTTATTTGTTATTTTGCCTACTAGACGTTTGAGTTTAACCCCTTCATTGGGGATACTTATGCTTATTTTACACTATTTTGAATATTCCTCTAAGCTACATATGGTACCTTTCCTTATTTGTTGTTCGCTTAATACCGTTTGAACTTGATTCCTTCAATTAAGGGACACCTATACTGATTGTGTACTGATTGATACTCAGTACCTTAATTACTGGTTAATTTTGATTCCCACCTTATTTTCCACCTGTTTACAAAACTATATATACTTCATTCTCTCATTAGCACAGACACAAACTAACTGTTCAACTCTCTTTCTCACAACTAAAACTCTCCGCTCTCTCTCTTTTCTGTGCTACTTGCTACTCTTCTAAGTTAGCCGGCTGCAAGCCAAGACTAACTATTGTGCATCTCCTATGTCTTGCTTTGTTTTACTACTTTCTTCACTTCGGTGGTATGTCCTAATTCAAATTTCAGTTCTCAAACCAACATGTTTCTATTATTGTTGCAATTCACTGTGTTTCTAATCTGCTTCTATTCACTATGTTGTTGTTCAACATGCAACTAAAATCTTGGATTCCATTTAGCATGTCAAGTTATGCCTTATTATCCAGCATGTCTTTGTGTATTCCAAACCTGTCTTTATGTGAATTTCCATGTTTATGTTAGTTTGGGTAGACTCTACTGTCTTAAACGGGTTGGTACTGCTATGTTAGTTTAGCCATATACCCTATTGTACCCCTGATCCTCTGAACCCTAAGGAACTGCTAATTGTGTACTGCCTGCTACATGCTTGCCCTCACCTGCTCTGTATTTGTCCCTCAAATCCCATTCCCCTGCTTGTGGTTGATTGACTGTTATTGGTTCTTTGTGTGATGTTGAACTTGTTTGGTGTTCCTGCTCTTTCAGTCTATTTCAGTGGTTAAACTTCTTTGTTATAAAACTATTTCAATCAAGTCTCCCTTTTCAAAACTGTTTTCTTACTTATCCTTTTCAAAAACTGTTTTCCAACTTAACATTTTCAACACTATGTCGAGCACTCTCACTCTACTCTTAGACCCCTTAAGTTATGCCCCCTCTGTGTGAGCATTGCCTTGGGACCCTTAAGCTCCCTCTGAACTTTGACACACAAAGGTTGGCCATTCCACACTGCACTTACTCTATCTTGGCTATGAAATTTGGGTGTGAGCACTACCCCGGGATCCCTTGAGGTCCTTAGGGAACTCTGACACACCCAGATTGTGGAAAATGTTGTGAAACAATACTTGGCATTGAGGACCTGGAGACTTTGGCCTATACTGTAGGCTCCATATAGCTAACTTCTTATTTTCTTTATTTCCAGTTATGTAATTCCTATTCAAAGGTCTGTAATAATTATTTGTAAAATAACTCTGGGGTTGGATAGTGAGCGGGTAATATTGCATGTTGTAGTGTAATCGAGGGTAGAAATCATGCTTCCTAGGTTTACTTTATCTATGCGCAATAGCAGCCATGTTTAGGTACAACATGCCAAGCATCAGATATCATGCAACATAGGATCCATATACATATACTGTTTTCAGCATCTCATCATCACTTAGAAATCCTGTCTATAGGATAAATAACAACAACAAAATAAATTATTATTATTATGTGACTCTACCTTTGTAAATATGTTCTGAAACTCATTTAGAAATCCTGTCCTAGAATAAATAACGTTAACAAAAACTGCAATCATGTATCATCATGCTACAACCCTGCCTTCGCGCTTAGAAATCCTGTGTTAGGATAAGTATGTTAACACCAATTGTTATTCATGTCTTATCGTGCTACAACCATGCTTGCGCGCTTAGAAATCCTGTCTCTAGGTAAACAACATTAAAAACTATCATCCATGTCTATTCTGAACCTGTGCATAATGCTGTGATTTTATGTGCATTTAGAGATCCTGTTTTAGCGACTACATATGCATCATTATGCATTAGACATCATGTTCTAGGATCATACTCTATTAATTACACTTAATCTAAATACGGATGTATAAAACGGTCTTCCTATTCTCAAAACTGGTAATTAGTCTCTAAACATTTGCAACACTTAAAACTGCATGTTATTAGGTATAACGAACTAGAATTGTTAACAAATCTGAATAACTTATACATATTATCCTAAGCATAGGCAAGCCTTAGGTAATCAACTTTAAAATAAAACTGGGGCTGTCTTCTTGTGCTTAACTGTCAGCATGTTTAAAACCAGTAGGCAAAACTGATTAGGACTTCCTCTCGGAGTTATGTAATAAATCTGACTCTGTTGTTATCACTTAGACGCCATGCTTAGGATCTGAATTGGGACCTTAATTGTGTATGAGACATGCTGCTTATGTGCACTGTTTGTGGAGGTCTTTGAGCCCTTTCCTATTTATGTGTTACCCCTTATCTGCAGTCCTATTTGTTTCTCTATATGTCGCACTAGTATTTTACCTTTAAACTTGAGGGTCTGCCTAGAACCCCCTTTTATAGGATAGAAGTCCTAAATTCCTTCGGGACTGATAGGAAGGGACATGTAACAACATGAAATAGAGGTCGAGACCAACACTCACTTTAGTTACTTTCACGGGATGGGAAAGGGTAGATATGGATATGATGACCGATGCGATAATATCACGCGTAGCCCCTCTTTGAGAAGTGTTATACCGGGTATTGCATTGATGTGATCCATATTATAAACAAACCTAGGATACCCCTTTACTTTCATAAACATGTTTAAATTGTAATTCTTTCCAAAATCTAGCTTTCCATTATCTGTTTTCAAATATCCGTGTACTTAGACTTAAATCCCATATTATTCGAGCCATACTTGTTTATTTGCTAATTGTACAAATTCACAAAAGCTGTTTGGCCGGGAATCACACTTGTGGATCCTGAGGGGTGCCTAACACCTTCCACTTAGGATAATTTCAAGCTATTACCCTATCTCTGATTATCAAACGCATTTGTAAATGAACCCCCTAGGTGCCCTAACGCACATTAAAAATCGTTAGGTGGCGACTCTTCAAAAATGCAAAACCCCTTTTTCAAAAGGAACGAGTTGTCCCAACCAATGTCATAAACCCTTTCACAACCGGGCCCCGAAAGGAGCGCTCTGGGAAAAAAAGGGGGCCCGACACGGGACTATGTCTAAAGTCTGGGGTGTTATAATTTTGGGGTGATTATGGGTTGTCATGTATTAAAATTGTTAAAAATATTATTATTTACTCTGAAAATTCCATATTTTACAAGTTAATTGAAGGAAAATATGAATTCTCAAATATTGAAATGGGAACCAAATTAAGAGTTTGTTGTTGGTTGGCCTGACAGTGGTGTCCGGCGCCAACATGACCTTTAATGAATTTTGGTTCGTGACAATGGGTTTAGCAGTAGCGGTGAGGGTGAGGTGGGCTAGGGTTGAGGGAAGGGGTGGTAACGGAAAAGGTTGAAAGAGAGTTTTAAAAAATAATTTTACTGCTCTTGGTAAGAAAAATCGAAAAAAATGAGTGTATAAGAAACATATTTTTCAAAGCATTTAAGTCAATCAAACATAAAAAACTAGAAAATATTTTCGTTCAAACGAAACAGATGCATAATTTAATATACGCCTAAAAAAGAGTTCTTAAATGAGGAGAAAAAAGGTGAAGTCCTTTTAACTCAACTAATCAAACCCTTATATTTTTATAGTACATTGCCTTATTCCCTGTTATTTTCAAATTGACACGTTAAATAGTTTAATCCTGGATTTTTTCCAAGGTATGTAATTTTTATGGTCCATTAACTATTTATGATTAGCTTCAACACTTATGAATAATTAATTATTTATAAAAATAATTTTAATATTTAAAAGTATTTTACTTTTAAATACACTGAGTTCGCTTCCTCAATATCATAACCTTAGTCTAGGAATACACTAGTATACTGTAACGAAATCACTAAGGCATATTGCTTATTAATTATTAGTCACTTTTAATTGACCAAATCGAATGATTTGTACAATTGAGTATCATAAGAAAAAAGAATCAAGTAATTGTCATTTATATGAAATCCAAAATGGAACATAAGTTTAATATATTTACAACTAAAAGTTATCATGAGATAAATATAATTACCTAAATAATGCAGCCGAAAAATTATGATAGAGAGCTATTTTCATCTTAACGTGCCTTACAGAAATTCAATTAGGGAAAATCCAATGCGATTACTACACCAGGTAGGCAAAATAATTAAAGGAAAAACTACAATATATAGTTACTCTAGAAAATACTGGTAAAAATAATAATATATTTTTGTATGTAATATATAATATGGATATAATATACATATATATTATATGTAATTATTTTTGATCCACCTGCCAAATATGTAGTTTGCCCAAAAATAAATATATAAGCTTTAACTTATTTAATTAGACTTTATATATTGCACCGTAAAAACCATCATACACAACCACAAACCCTAGCCTCGTGTAGCTCTTTCTCAGATCTGACTATTCCGCAAAATTTCCCAATCTTACCGATGGGTTCCAGAAAGACCGATTTCGGCGATGGCGCTAGTCCTGGGTTCGTCTCTCATTTAGTTTGTTAGATAAATTGAAAATTTTCTATGAAAATATGTAGGTGTATTTCCCAATTAATTGGTTTGTTTTTCGTATAAAGATCGATGTGTATTGATTAGGCTTTTTTTGTTGCTATTTGTTAACGTATTGAACAGAAAAATCTTTATTGGAGGTCTAGCGAAAGAGACAACGTTAGGTTAGTGTTTTAAGCTGTTTCATACTTGTTTATATGTATTACTAATTGTTTTATGCTAGTGGAATTTTGATTTACTGACGAGGGTGGCGTTAAAAATTGGATTTTGATTTTGGTAGAACAATTTGTGAAGTACTTTGAGAAGTATGGGGAGATAATAGACTCGGTGATTATGAAGGATAGGCATACTGGTAGACCCAGAGGTTTTGGGTTCATCACTTATGAAGATCCATCCGTTGTAGACACTGTTATAGCCGAAAACCATATTATCAATGACAAACAAGTGAGTAGTTTAGCTTCAGTTTTGCTACTGCAATTAGTCTTAGTCTTGTTAGTACGTTGATTTTGAAGCTATTGCTTTTCCAAGAGTGTTTCGACCTTATGATACATTTATATGCCATTAGTGATTTTTTTGTATTTTTATAATTCTTCATTTCTTAATTTAAGACTCGGTGTGATGACATGAGTTGAGCTTAAAGTAGATAAACATGGTCATCTGACGATTCATATAGCCAACCCTAGCTTGTTTGGGACTTGGGCTTAGTAATTGTTGTATGTCGCTCCTGCTTGATTTTCAATTGTAGTCGAATTGAGTTGAAAAATTAGAGACCTATGGTGAACTTTGTTGACTGCTTCCAATATGCACAAACAGTTTAGTTAGTCATATGCTTGTGAGCTCATGAGCTGTATTTATGGGTTTCATTCATTTATTAGAGTTCTGAATATTACTGGTTATTGAAGTTTCAGCTGAAAGTCATTTATTTTTACGTACTTGAAAGGTTCTGGTTTCTGAATTGTGGTATTGGTTTTTGCCAGGTTGAGATTAAAAGAACCATTCCAAAAGGATCTTCTGAATCAAAGGATTTTAAAACAAAGAAGATTTTCGTTGGTGGCATTCCAACTACCATGACTGAAGGTAACAATGTGTTTTTTTGTTACATCACTAATTTTGTTGTCAGGCAGTTGCATTAGTATTTTTTAAGCTTTGAAGTACTTTAACTTGTGTTGCTTGTACAATGGTTGTCAGATGAATTCAAGAACTTTTTCTCCAAGTTTGGGAAAGTAACAGAGTACGAGATCATACGAGATCATGTGTCCAAGCGTTCTAGAGGCTTTGGATTTATTGTGTTTGACAATGAACAAGTAGTCGATAATTTGCTGGCTGAGGGAAATAGGATTGACATGATGGGTACTCAGGTAAGTTTCGTCGGATATTTCTCTATGATGTCAAGTGTTCTTGAACATGGCTGTCGTGCGTGTAAAGTGGATCGACAAGTTGCACTTTCATACCATCTCCCAGCCCAAATTTTCTTCTTTTAACATATACCTCTCTGCCTTAAGGAGTTTCCTGCATGTGCGACAGTTTAATTTAAGGAGTATTAGTTTATAGGTTTTCCAATGTAGTATGCATCTTATAGTGCTCAGCTGTCAGACTATTATGCAGGTGGAACTTCTAGGTTAACTTGCTTCTTTATTGTAGGTTGAGATCAAGAAGGCAGAACCAAAGAAACCCTCAAACCCAGCATCTGCTCCTGCATATGGTAGTGACTCTAGGGGGCGTGGATATGGTGATAGTTATGGAGGATTTGGCAATTCATATAGCGATTTTGGCAGTGGCGGTTTTGGCCCTGCTTCTTATAGGTCGTTTGGAGCTAGGTTCGGTGAATATGGATACGGCGGTGGTGAATTTGGTGGTAGATATGGAGACTTTGGCGGTAGTGATTTTGGTGGTTACCGTGGGGACCCTTCACTTGGTTATTCTAGTCGTTTTGGCTCTTACACTGGTGGGTTTGGTGGGGGATATGGTGGCAGTGGACTAGGTTCATATGGCCGTGGAGGTGGTTATGGAGGTTATGGTGGAGCTGGCCCTGATGCTAGTTATGAATCTGGCCCTGGTGCTGGTTATGGTGCACCAGGAGGTTTATATGGAAGTAGGGCAGGCTATAGTGGCAGTGGCCGTTACCATCCTTACTCCAGGTAGATTTTCCTAAGCATTGTAGGAGTTGCATTCAGGTCTCTTGGTTATTGCATCCTCAGCCCAGGGTTGAGTAGATATCTGGAGCACTAGCAAGCAGACACCACCTAGAAGATTTGAAGAGCCCTAGTTTGCCACTTCTTATTACTACTGTGCGACCAGAGAACCATATCTAGATAACATAATATAATTTGTGCTTTGTCTTAGTTTAGACATTTTCTCTTTTTATGAACTATGGATTAGCTAGAACCTTCTTGTGGATTTATTCATGTGCCTTGTAAGTTTGGTTTCATAGATACCATGTGATGCAGGCAGGCTCTTATTGTTATCTATTAAGTACTCTCCTCATCAGGTATCACTCTATGATAGATTCATGTGTCTTGTGAGTTTGGTTTCATAGATACACGTGTTGCTTCTCTATTTAGTAAGTATGCACCTCATCAGGCACCATTCTATGATAGATTAATGATATTTTTAAGTTCAGAGATCTATGGTTCTTGGTGTCTAGTTGTCGGCTTGATTGGTGTAGTTGGCTTAGCTTGGTCACACTCAATCATAGTTGGTGGATATTTTAAGCTGTTTTCCTTTGTGCCACTGAGTTTTTAGATATGTGTTGAGCCACGTACCTGAGAATTGATGAAGCCATTTACATTTTATGGCTTAAATTGGACAATGTTAGTCTGCTCCATTTAGTTGTGACAGGATCTGTGTGTCTTGTTTCAACCATTCATAGTTCATGTGCGCACAGCCTTGTCCAAAAAGGGGGGTGGGGTGCTTACTAGTTTGTGCTGGAGTGCTGTCCCATAGTACTTTCTTTTGTTTTCTCCCGCTTCATCTTTTTCTCCTTAATTTAAATTGTTTTCTGTCACTATTCAAGATTTAATTTATTTATAATCTCAGGTTAGTGCCTTTAGTTGGCGCATTCCTGTTGTAAATGCCTGAAATTCAGATCTAATTGTGTCTCAAGGATGCTGTACTGGTCACAGTTTTTTAAATTTATCTTCTATTGGAGTTTATATAACCTTTTGAAACACAAACATCTTGTTAATATTTAGTTGATTACTGGTTTGCCCTGAACCCTGTGATTGGATCTTTTGAGGGAGAACCTGACCTCTGGTACGCCTTCCCTTTTACCAAAGGGAAATATTGAGAAGAGACATTAGATGACTTGAATTCTAGTTATAAGTCAAAAAATTAAGTGAAATTACATATTATTCGAACATATTTAATTGAGAAGTGTGTGTATGCAAGACACATGTCTTGCATTTATTGGTTTGGTGTAAATATTGGATGTATATAAGTATTTATCCTTGTAACATGCTTTGATTTTTTGGTATTATTGGACAAAGATAAACCAATATCAAAAAATCAAAGCATGCTAAACACGGAAAACTTAATCATGCCTAACATTTACATCAAATCAATGAATGCAAGATTTGTGTTTTGTATAAACACACCTAGGGGTCATTTGGTTGGTGGGGTGAGATAGATGAGGATATCCCATGGGGTGAGATATGGCTAACCCACCATTTTACTGCAAATTGGTATTCTGGACTAGTTGATACCCAAAACTAAATGCGGGACAAAATAATCCTGCATTTTATCCATGGATTACTATTCTTCTCGCCAACCAAATGACCCCTTGTGACTTAACAATGTGTGAGTCCTATGTATATTCACTTGAAATTCAATTGCTAAGGTTACATTGTTTGACTTGGTGTTGACATTGATGAGCTCGCTCCGTGTTGGTGTTTATACTAATCCAATAGAAATATGGCACGTCTTCTCATATACTCTTATCAGTAAGCCATAGTAAATTAATAATGTTTGTGACTTCTACCATCTTACATTTTGTTCAACAATGTCAATGTCAACCTCAAGAAGAATGATTACATTCAAGTCAACTTGGTATGCTTTCTTAGCTTCAATACTTATAGGAGTGCGAGATTGTTTATCAAAGTATAGAGATCTTCTAATGTTATAGAAACTAAAATTTTATTATGTTGAACTTCAAATTGAGTGGCAGAGTACGAACGTTCACATTGCTCCTACTTGGCTGAGGTTGATGTGTAGGTCTTGGTTTTCAGTCTGGTTGAACTAAAGAGTTTGTTTGGTAGGATGCATTAGATTTGTGTATTGATAGCACGTTGTTTGGTACACTTTATGAATTTATGCGTAAGTTATGCTAGCATTAGCTATACACGCTATTTGGTATTATCCTATGCATAACTAATGCATAGGAAAACATAGTATTAAGGGGTCGTCTGGTAGAGTGCATAAGAATAGTGCGGAATAAGGTATGTTAGTAATGTAGGGATTAGTAATGCAAGTCTATTGTTTGGTGTGGTGTATTAAAAATTATAATATAATGCATTGCATAATATTTGAGAAAAATAGTTTTACAAAAATGCCTTTCATATTCTCTAGCTTCAAGGATAATTTTGTCTTTAACTATACTAATGCGTGCATTAATTGCCTTGGCATTACTTATGTCATGGTTTTCTATGCATTATTTCTATATAGGATAATACCAAGTATGATGTATAAAGGGTCGTATGGTAGGTTGTATTAAATAAATTAATGCATGCATTAGCTTTGTGTATTATGTTTGGAGCTATTTTGAACCTATGCATAAGTTATGCAAGCATTAGTTATACATCTTATTTGGTATTATTCTATGCATAACTAGTGGATAGAAAATCATGGTATTAACAATGCTATGAATTTTAATGCATGCATTAGCTTACTTAAAGACATAGTTGTCTTTCAAAATTTATGCTTGGTTAAAATATGTTAGTTATTATATTAATGCATATTTAAAATAACCCAAATAGTGAGAAATAAATTATATCTCTAGTAAATAAATAAATACTTAACATATATATTTTTTTATAAATAAATATCTAGTTCTATATTACAACATAGTTAGACAAATCAAATAATTTTTTAAAACTTCTTCATATAAAAATAATTCTCAACAAATTACATATGTTTCTTTTTGAGTTAGAGCGATTGATTGGTTTTGAGGGCATTTTTGTAAACAAGTAAGTTTTTTTAGAAATTGTGCAATGTTTAATAAATTAAACCAAACAATGAATAACAAATATGGTAGCATAACTAATACATCTTACCAAACGACTCCTAACTAATATAGCTGATACAAGTATTAGTTGTACATAGGTTGAAAAAATATACCAAACAAGGTATTAGTTATATAGAGTTAATGCTTGCATGATTTCTTCTAACAATCCCTATCAAACTACCTCTATTACTGCAAACATTAGCTTGGCTAAAGATAAATTTTTTAAGATTCATGCTTGATTTAAGTATGCTATTATATTTAATGCAAGTACTACACATTAGAGTGCGTTTGTAATCAACTCTTTCCTTCAATCTTTCTTTGCGTAATAATCTAAGAAAGTGGGAAATAAAATTATATTCCTAGTAGATAAATAAATATTTTACATATTTTATTTCTTTTAAATAAATATCACTTTATACATCTATATAGGTAGTTAAATCGAATAATTTTCTAAAACTTTTTTCATATAAAAACATACCTCAAATATGGTCATTTTAAAAAGATAAAGACCGATTATAAGGTATTTTTGTAAACAAATAATTCTTTTAGAAATTATGCTATATTTTAATAAATTAAGCCAAACAATAACAAACTCTGTTTGAACTCCGAAATGGGGTCTGGGACATCGAAGGAAATAATGTAGGCATAACTAATACAATACAAGGCATAACTAATATCAACATTAATAATATCTCATATTCAGTATTATTCATACGCATTCTGCCAAAGCACAACCATGTGATGCATTGTTCTAAGAAATTATTACATTACCAATTTTCTTATAACCTCATCTATTGTAGTTAGAGTTAAGGGTGGCAAGTGGGCCGGGTCTTTCGTTTGGGCCCGTGATTCCGGGCGTGCTAGGCGGGCCTGGGCCGGGCCAAGCGGTCATAAATTAAATAAAAAAGAAATTTTAAAAATGGCCAACGGCCAGATTTTTAAAATCTCAGCAAGAGGGGACTAGTGTAGGTACTCAGGTTAACCCTAGTACCGGGTCAAATCTA
>MDKH01197378.1:0-76278 GCA_005239495.1 Nicotiana undulata
GCCTCAACACTTACCATCACCAGATTCTTTTGTGACAATGAAGAAGAGCCTGAGCCCAGGGCAATGTACAAAAGTGAGATGAATCCTGAACACAAGCTGTTCTTTGAGTTTGTTATTAAATTTATGCTGCCAACACAAGAACGCAGGCACATTGCCAACTATATGGATCTAACGTTCATGGAGTGCCTATACAGAGGCAAGCAGATCAATTGGCCATCTTTGATCATCCAGCTTTTGGACAGGGTGGTAAATGGCACCAAGGCCCATGCGGTTCCTTATGGCTTTATCCTTACTACAGTTCTGGGTCATTTTGGAGTTCCCACAAAGAAGGCTGAAATGGCTAGTGCTAAGGATTTCTTTGGGAAGGACACTTTGCTGTCATGTGATTACACTGTCAGTGCCCCGGCAGATGAACCTAGTTCATCTCGGAAACAACCAGTCAACAACAAGGTACGTACTCTGGTGCAAGAAAGCGAGCAAAAGGATATGGAGATCCTTCGCTTGAAGACTCGCTTAGTTGAGGTGGAAGGTGAACGTGATGCTCTCAAAGCTGAATTAGCCAAAGAGAAGGAGAAAAATGAGGGTGTCTTACTCCAAATGTTGTCTCTTCTCCAAACCAAGAATCCTGCCTCTTCTGCACCACCCCAAACTTAGGAATTTCCAGAACTACCCCCTTCTATCCTCTCAAGTGCCCAGTTCGGGACTGTGTCATGTGTGTTTGTTTCAGTTTTTAATTCTGTCGTACTCATGTTTTGGTTGCCTTTGATTTAATCTGTTTTGGTGTTGATAATCCATGTTAATCAAATGAAATCTTGGTGTTTTGACAAATGTCTCTATTTATGATTTAGCTTACATTATTGGTTTCTTGTGTTGATTAATCATGTTTGCACCTGCAGTTGCCTAAATTGGCCATGAGTAAGAATTAATTACTGGTAAGTATCATTTTGCAACTTTTCGATGATGCCAAAAGGGGGAAGATGTGCTACAGTTATTGTTTAAATTTTTAAAAATCATTGAAGTGATATTTATAACCTAATGAACCTGGTTCTTGATGATTAATACTCATAAAAATACAAAGTGTTGAATGTGTATACAGGATTATAAATGCACAGAGTTTGTCATCATCAAAAAGGGGGAATTTGTTGGCCCATATCACCGAATGGGTTTTGAAGATTGACAAAAGGCGTCCAGTTGAACCAGGTCCATCATAGCATACACTTCTGAATGAAGCAGTTGGATCACAAATCGTACAAGTCTAGGAGATATCAGTGATTGCTAAGTATCAAAGAACTAAGAGAATGTCTCCTAATACGAAAAGGTTGCAAATTGATAAGAGAAGATAGAAGTTGCTTTCAGCTAGGACAGAAATAGAGGAAGGAAGTTGAGTTACAATCAAACTCGTTTACCAAGGAAGAGTTGGATCAGAATTGAATCATGGACTCAACAAACAAACTCTATAAATAATCAGTGTATTACTACTGAAAGAGGTGACGCACAAGTGCAAAAGTGAATCAAGTTCTGAAGCAAAAGTTCCAGAGGTTTTGCAAGCAGAATTGTTGTGCGATACAAAGGCTACAGTTCAACTAGAAGGAACAGTTTCATTGTTTGTATATTGAGTCTAGTTGATTGTAGTAGGAGTTTAAATACTGTATCTTATCAGCTTTCATAGAAGAAATTGTAATAGGTATGAACTGATCAAGTTAGAGTTAGCTTGAATTCTGTAGAAATTAGCCAGAGGCTAGTTGATACAAAGAGGATTAGAGTTAGTCCTAGGATTACAAAAGAGTTTATTTTGTAAGTCCGTTTTGGCTCAGAGTTTAGTGAAGAGTTTTGAGCAAATCCTACTGAGGAGTAGGTCGTGGTTTTTTCACCTTTAGAGCCAGGTGTTTTCTACGTAAAAATCTCTGTGTCTTTACTATTACTGCTTAATTATTCCGCAAATAGTAGTAAGTAGTAGACTAAGAAGAACCTGGTTCTTCTTATTAGACAACACTCGAAAATTGGGTACTGCACAATTAAATTATAATATTGTGTAGTATTGAAGTCTAAAACATCATTGGCATATGGTTTGCCAGCAGATGCCACTGATGAATATGTCAAAATTGGAGATTTAACTGCAATTGAAAGCATGAAGAGATTTTGTCGAGCTATCGTAGAAGTTTTTGGCGATCAGTATTTGAGATCACCAACAACTAACGATGTTGCAAGGCTTCTGTACATCGGTGAACAACGTAGTTTTCCAGGAATGCTAGGCAGTTTAGATTGCATGCATTGGAGATGGAAAATTGTCCAACAACATGGGCTGGACAATATGCAGGTCGTAGTAGATCCCCAACAATTATTCTTGAAGTTGTAGCTGATTACGACCTTTGGATATGGCATGCATATTTTGGTATGCCCGGCACCAACAATGATATTAATGTTTTAGAATTATCACATTTATTCTCCAATCTCGCTAATGGTATTGCTCCTCCGGTCCGTTATGTTATTCAAGAAAAAGACTATGACATAGGTTATTATTTGGCTGATGGTATATATCCATAATGGTCTACTATTGTGCAAACTATTCGGGAGCCACGTTCAACAAAGAAGAAATATTTTGCAATGAAACAAGAATCATGTCGAAAAGATGTTGAACGTGCATTCGGAGTTTTGCAATCTCCTTTTGCAATTGTTGCAGGTACGTCACGTTTATGGAGAAAAGAGGTGTGTGACCACATGTATTATACTGCACAACATGATAATTGAGGATGAGCGTGATCTTAATGCACCAATTCAAGATGCACGTGAATGTCCAGCTCCTACGGTAGAAATGACAGTAGATGAAGATCACCGATTTGAACAATTTTTAGCTCGACACAAAAAGATTAAGGATAAAGATGCGGATTTCGCACTTCGTAATGCATTAATCGAGCATTTATGGGAGAATAGAGGCGAAAGTTGAATATTTATGTGGTATTTAAATTAAATTTGACTATGATGTAATATTTATTTAATTATCTTTTATCAATAATTTCACTTTTAGTTGATTTATCCTTTAAAGTAATTTTGTAATAAATGATTATATAAGTGGTGAATGTGAGTTATATGTGATGAATATGAAAAAAAAGAAAAAAGATAGAATTTGTTTGAAGAAACTAAAAAATAAAATTTAAATAAAAGATAATAATATAATATAGAAGAGAGAGGAGAATATAAAAAGAAATATTATTTTTTGGTGTAAAAAATGATGTAATGGTTGGAGTAAATTTGGTGTTACACCATTTTGGTGTGAAATTTGGTGTTAGGGTTGGAGAGGTGTTAGTGATGCTTTTCCCGAGTTAAAGTTCGAAACTCCGTTTTTGTATAATTTTCTATAAAGGTGTAAAAGCAAGTATATACTATATGAAGCACAGAAGCAAGACTTTTGGCATCAAGACGTTTGGAATCTCTAGCACGATGGACTATACCACCACATCTCCACCACCAGAACCACCAGACATTAGCTCTATGCACCTTGACCCACCACTAACTTCACTCCCCAACCATTCTACTACCGTCTCTCCAGCCCCCACCTTTGCCCAGACCTTGCTAAACAATAACCAACTTAAATCTTGTACCACCACTTGCCACCAAACCCACTCAAACCTAGACTTCACTGAAGAAACAACTATCAATGAATCTCACTTGGATACCTTCATTCCCCTCACCTCAGCTGACAAGACACACTTATACTCACCTTGGAAACATTCCGTTATTATAAAGGTGTTTGGTAGAAAAGTAGGACATCAAACACTTCGCACAAAATTAACAACTCTTTGGAAACCCACAGAAGATCTACCTCTCATCGACCTTGGATGTGATTTCTACCCAGTGAAATTTCAAAAGGAAGAAAATATGTTCACTGCACTACACAATGGCCCTTGGTTTATCCTCAACTACTTCCTCTCTGTTCGCAAATGAGAGCCTAAGTTCATAGCTTCAAATACACAACTCACCTATACAGCTATTTGGCTAAGACTTCCTGAACTACCTACAGAGTTTTACGATATTGAGATACTAAAACGTGTAGGAGAAAAAATTGGTACTCTACTCAAAGTAGATACTTGTACGTCGGCTACCACACGAGGTCGTTATGCAAGAATTTGCATTGAAGTTCCACTGGAAATACCTCTTAAAACACATGTTTTCATTGGATCTCACAAGCAACAAATTGTATATGAAGGTTTTAATATGCTGTGTACACTTTGCGGCAGATTAGGCTACATGAAAATTCACTTCTCTTTACTCTCAAACCCGACCACCTCCACTAGTTCTAACATACACACCTCTCCCCATACTATACCTTCCACTTCTCCACCAGGCCACAACGACCATAACCCCTCAGCCTCTGCCACACTTGAACCGAATGACTGGAAAGCAATCAATTTCCCTTCAAAATCTTGCCCCAGGGCTCGCACACCACCTACCCCCCCCCCCCCCCCCAAAATGCACACAACCAATCCTAGTCAGACCAGACCAATAAGACTCACTAGTCAGACCACAAATCAAGCCCTCCACCTCACACAACCCGCGTCAATAGTAATACCTCCCCTAATTCGTCATTACTTAGCACTAACCCTATAAATCACTCACAATTTTTTACCAAAGACACTCTCCACATGCTTTACACTTTTGGCCCACTGGATTACCAGCCAATGGATCACACCAGCCAGGGTATTGGGCCTAGCCTAACAGCCCAAGAACAAAACCTACCTAAACAAAGCCCAAACCACAAGCCATCTGATCCACTCCAACACACAAATAGCCTAGATGACTCACCCCCTACCAAACTCCCACAGGACACAAACGAAAGCCATGTGGTTATATCAACTGCAACTACTGCCAACAAGGATGCATGCACGTCTACCTCACCCCTATCCATAGGAAATCAAGTAGCAGCCTACATTACAACAACCCAACCTTCTCCTATTACCACCACATGCCCAACACCATCTCTCCAAAAACAACTACCCACTCCATTACCGTACAAAGCCCAACACCCCATACAAGCAACACCCACGCCCCATGCACAAGACCTTAAGAATCAAGCACCAACTTTAAATCAACCGCCCTCACTAACCAAAAAACGCAAAGACACCACTGTTACCTCATCATTTGACACCAAAACCACTACTTCTAAATTAAATACTTCCTCAATTAATTCTACACACACAAATGAATCGGTTACCCTACAATTTTCAACACAGGAGAACTCTCCCCTACACCAATACCAACCTACTCCAACACCCCATATTTCTCAACACAATAACCATGCATCCACCCCACGACCACCAACCATTACCCACTCCCATATACATCACACAGTACCCTCCAACCCAAGCCTACCCCCAATCCTGGCTAGAGATGAGCATGCAAAATCATGCACTGAACTTCACCATGGAGATAGACCACCAAGATGTGATAGTAATGATCCAAAACCCAGCGAATATAGCTCAGATAGTCACAGAAGGGATGCGTATGGGAGTGACCCTATACAACCAATTCCTATGGTCCATGCATCCACCATCCACACTCCATCATCACCATCAACCTCTGTCACCACTTATTCCCCCACCACTATCAATGCTGATGCCACCGTCTTCTCCATTGAACTCAATAGAGGTGGAACTCCCCTTCTACCCCCACAAAAACCACCACAAACCTTTGTACCATGGATACAACCACGCACATCAATCACCCCTATCATCACACTCCATGCACAAGCAACCCCATACCACCTCCTCACTCCACCACCCAACCCACTGCCTCTTTCCAGTCCATTTCCCAGCGAACTAGACGAAATAACTCAACTAGAAGTAGCAGCAACAACGACATAAATCAGAGAAACATTACCAATACTGAGCTACCTCAATGGAAACAAAACATACACCCTCAAAGAAGACTACAAAAGAGGTGATCATCACATGCCCACAAGAACTCCAAAGTGTCTCACTCAACATACGCTCAACACGCAATTCAGAGGTGGGGAAGTTTTCCATAGTCTTAATACCAGCAATGACGACCATATCCTCAACACATGAGAGGGAGACTCCGCCAAATCCACTCAATAACCAATCAATGCAGTTTGTCATATGAAATTGTCGAGGAGCAAGATCACCAGAATTCACAAGAAATTTTCGTTCAATGCTTAATTATCATAAACCAGCGCTCGTGGCTCTACTGGAAACAGACTTGCCAGATCATGAACACCTTAAACTATGGAAGGAGGAAGAAATCAAACTGGACCAAGCAGCTGCTACCAGCCAGGGGATCCATTCCATCGTCCAGGTATACCCTAACCCCAACACATGGTTGCTTTCTATAATTTATGCGAAAAATGACATCCATGCACGTACAATACTATGGGATAACTTACGTACATTACATGATAACATTAGATTACCTTGGTTAATAGGTGGTGATTTCAATGAAATCACTAGTTCAACTGAAAAATATGGTGGCAATAAGATTAATAATAGAAGAAGTGACCAATTTATTAATTGCATAAATTATTTCCGTTTAGTAGACCTAGGATATACGGGCAGCCGTTACATCTGGTCAAATAATCGTAACTTCTCCTCTAGAATATTAGAACGTTTAAACAGATGCTTGGCCACATACGAATGACTTACATTATTTCCTGAAGCATCCGTGCACCATATGCCTAGAGTTCATTCAGACCACAACCCTTTATTGATTAATCTAAAAAAACATAAACCTCCCCCATAAAATATTTTAGATTTGAAACCATGTGGACATCCCACCCACAATTCCATTCAATAATAACACAAACTTGGACCCCTAACAAAAACACCATCCAGGCTATTAAGGATTTCCAAACTAAAGTCCAAGAATGGAATAGGACCACTTTTGGTAACATTTTTAGGAAAAAGAAACTACTTCTTGCAAGACTACAAGGGATTCAAAGCTCCCCAAATTATAACACTAGTTACTTTCTCCAAAACTTAGAAAACGAATGAATTTCAGAATTTAACTTCATCCTTCTTCTAGAGGAATACTTTTGGAAGTTAAAGTCAAGAATAAGTTGGCTTCAGCATGGTGATGCCAATACCAAATGTTTTCACCTAACTACACTACAACGTCGCCGACGTAACCGTATTTCGGCCCTAAAAGATTCGGCAGGTAACTGGATATAACTCAATTGAAATTTACTACCAAACATTATTTACTACTACACACTGCCTCCATCACCTACCCAAACAACAATATCCTCCATCACACCTTTATTCCACATTAAAATCCCCTATTACCCCCATTGAAATTAAAGATGCCTTAAAATATTTCCAACCTATGAAAGCTCCAGGACCTGAAGGTTTACACCCACTTTGTTTCCAGAACTAATGGACTCAAGTGGAACCCCAAATAACTCCTCTTTGCAATGAAGTCTTTACAACTTACCAGATTCCTTCTAAAATAAATAGAACTTACTATGCCTAATCCCAAAAACTCAACAACCCACCCTCATCACTCAATACCGACCTATTAGCCCAGAGCAGTCAGCCTTCTTAACACATAGGCGAGCCTCTGATAATGCCATATTAGTGCAAGAAATTATACATCAATTTCGAAAAACAAAGGGGCAAAGGCTTCCTTCCTGCTCAAACTAGACCTAGAGAAAACCTTTGACAAATTAGAATGGGTATTTATCTATGACACACTCCTCTATTTCAACTTTCCGACTAACTTTATAACACTTATAATGTCATGTATCACCACTTCTTCAATATCTATTCTAATCAATGGACAACCAACTCCTTTCTTCTCCCCTGCAAGGGGCATCCGCCAAGGAGACACCTTATCTTCCTACCTCTTCATTCTTTGTATAGATATGCTCTCTAGGAAAATACATATGGAAGTATACTACCTTAATTGGAAACCACTCCACATATCTCGTAATGGTCCACCCATCTCTCATCTACTTTTTGCCGATGACATTACCTTAACATTTAGGTTAACCACCAAGAGCATCAACTCTATTATAGATACACTAAACCAATTCACCAATAATTCAGGACTCACAATTAACTACTCTAAATCAGAAATTTATTTCTCCAAAAAACCACCCAAGAGGCCAGAGCGAATGTAACAAATCTATTCCACATGCATGAAGGGAATTCATTCGGCAAATATCTCGGGTACCCAATTTTTAATTCAAAGCCTAACACTTCTCATTTCCAATTCCTTCTTGACTATTTTAAAAATAAACTAACGGGTTGGAAAATAAATCTTTTATCAATGGCCGGTCGAGCTACTTTAATTAAAGCTACTCTCAATTATCTTCCTAAACACGTCATGTAACTAATTAAATTAGCACCAAATATCATCCGTAAGATGGATCAATAACAACGAAATTTCCTCTGGGGCACCACTACTCACAAACGAAAGCTACATCTCATCAATTGGGCCACTGTTCAACTTTCTAAGGAAAATGGGGGATTGGGGATCCAATATCTTACTATTAAAAATAATGCCTTATTAGGGGCCCTAGCATGGAGACTATTCCAGTCCCCTACCTCGCAATGGGCAAACATATTAATCTCTAAATACCTCCACACTCCTAACACTAAAACATCCTCCACCAACTGGAAAGCCATCCTACAAGGATGGTCCTCCTGCCAATTTGGCATCAAATGGCATGTTTCCAATGGACATCATGTCAGGTTCTGGGAAGACCCTTGGTTAGATACCAATTTAATCCTTCGTAAACCAATTGAAGGCCCTATACCACATCACGACCAATCATCCACCTTGTGCAAATATATAACCGGCACTTCTATTAATTTGCAAGCCACCTCCTTAGAAATTCCAACCCCTATAGCGGATTTAATAACAAAACACTAAATACCAATACCACTAAACCCAAACACCACTGACCATCTCTTCTGGAGCCTCAACCCTAGCGTCCTATTCACAGTCAAATCCCTATACCACAAGTTACACTCCCTTGCCAAAAATAACTCCTTCAAATGGTTGTGGGCAATCCAATTGCCCCCAAGGATTAAACATTTTCTATGGCTAATGTGCCATAATCAATTACCAACCTCTAGTTACCTCCACCATATTCACATTGCACATACACCTTAATGACCCGTTGCAATAACCAAGAGGAGACCATTAGCCATATTTTCTTCCTTTGCCCATATGTCCGGCCCACTCGGACATTTTTAGGCATTAATATTAGGAATGCAACCCTAGACAACCTACATGTTAACACCTCTTATAAACTATCCCAATTCATCCTACAAACTAATTCCCATAACATCAATATACCACCAAGCATCCTCGTTCCCTATACACTTTGGAACATTTGGAAAACAAGAAACCGTTTCACCTTTGATAGAAAATATATAGCCCCTATCCCCAGCCAAATCATATCCCAGGACTCAGAATATATTCACCTAGGCCCTAACACCAACACGAAAATATATCATCATATTCCAATATACGTTAAATGGGTTCCACCCGCTATGGGTTACCTTAAACTCAATTGCGATGGAGCATATTCCCACATATCTCAGACACGTGGGTTTGGAGGGGTGTTTAGAAACCACACTGGCACTTGGATACTAGGGTATATAGGTACACTCCCAACAGAGAACTCCTATTATATGGAACTTACTGCACTGCATGAAGGGTTACAACTTGCAGTCCAAAACAACTTCACACTTTTGGAAATCAATGTGGACTCCACTGAGGTAATATCTCTTCTTCATTCCAATAATCCGCATTACTTAACTTTGTTAAATGACTGCAGGTTTCTTCTCCGTCAACTGGGTAGCCCTACAGTACTACACATCTACAGGGAGCAAAACAAGGTAGAGGATCGACTGGCAAAATATGGAACATCCCTAGCCATGCAGGAACAACCAATTGAATTTTGCGCACCACCACCTTTTGTGATGAACGAGCTCACAGATGACCTAATGGTAAAGGAGCAGAAGCGATATCTAAGCTCTGCCACTGAATCACCCCACCCCTCTTTTTTTCTAAATAGGCCATCCACTCTTTGTAACTATGAGAATGTAGTAGACGTATCCATTGATCTAAACAACTCTTTTGTACATCACTTAGTTTTATCTCCTTGTAATCTGCCTTAATTAATAAAATTGCATCTTCTTGACAAAAAAAAAAGCATAGAAGCAAGATCCCTTTAATTAAAAATAGACTACCGACTTCATAGGAACCGATGTGATCCTTTCATCCATGTGAAGATAGCACTCCTTCGTAAAAGTTCAGCATATGAATTATTATCTCCAAATATTAAAGCAGTAACTAAGTTTTTGCGCTCTTTGTTACACATGGTTCTTTTTTGTGTAAATATCTTGAAAATGCTAATCATCGTAGGCAGGTAGGTGTATGGGTCGAAATCTGACTAAACATAAATCTTCATAAGAAGGAACGACAAAGGGCCAATTGGGCGGAAGCGTACTCATTCAAAACTATAGCGACAAGCACCTCGGCTATGGTCGAGGTCGTGTACTCAGAATTCCTGTACGGCGAAGTGGATGTTACGACATTTCAAAGGGTCTATATGTGGTACAATTAAATGACCTAAGTATACTGGCTAATGAACGGGGGATAAAAGAGAATACCTAGTATACTAGGGGAGAGAATGAAGAATAGGGAGGGAAACTGAGAAAAGTAGACACTTATTCTCTCTCAGTAAATAAGAACGGGATAATCTAACTTGTAAACAAGAGAAGGTTTAGAACCTTGCTACTGATCTTTGTAATCGTCATTACGGAATTAATAAAGATATATCCCGTAGCCGTTAATGGTGAACCTTCTTTTTCTTCTTTATTTTACATTATGGAATAGTGGTATTGAGAATGTGAGCTCATCATACACATTTGATCTCTTTCATAATCTTAATGAGTTCATGAGCTTGGCCTTACCCAATTTTTCCTCCTTAATATTCTTCGCTCTAGGGACTACGACTACGCATACCAAGTGCATCCATAATCCCATTTCCAGGTAAGCACCCAACACCTTCTACATTCTGCGCATATCTCTTCCCCTCCTACTATATGAGACAATTCTTGTTGTGTAATTTACTGACTAAGATACTCCTCATCTATACTTTGTGGTTTGACTTACATTTCTGCCATCTTTGCGCGCCTGGGACTAAGACGAACTGGGACTCGAACTCAAGACCCTAATGGAGAGTAGATCATCCATCCACGTGATGCCAAAGCTCAACCAATAACGAAGCTGAGCGCGAAGTAGAAACCGACATAAGGCCGAAAATTAGTACCAGAGTACAGAACAAGGCGAGCCACCCAACAACGCGATCCCTAATTCATTGCCAAACGAGGGAACTTCCCAGGTCTAAAGAGCGCAGCCGGTGAGGGAAACGCGACCAATCCCCCTCATTCTTCAGCTAAACAACCGACCAAGGTAACAGATTGTATACGGTCAAAACCAGGAATGATCGATTTTGAGGTTTATACGACATTCCGAGTCTGGTCTCGATGGTATCGAAGCTAGGTCCAAGGATCCGCTCTGAGGTGAGTCCCTCGAGGAGCGGCATCTAGGTATCAGTATGCCTCGGGATTGAATGAAGACCGTAGCCCGTCGTAGAGAGGTATGGGACTCCCAAGAACATGTGGCTAAAGATGACAAGCACCTGCAAGAATAGTACAAGTCCGTACCGGACCATTAAATAGCTGTACCAACTATTCTCTTTTGTAATGATGATACATGTACCATGTTGTGATTCCCCCTACTATATAAAGGGGAACCTTGTCATTTCTTGCACACATGATATTCAATACAAGAACAAGAACTTTCTCTGCTCTCTAACTCAAACATTCTCCATTGTCGATTCCTTTGATTCATTGCTTATATTTACAGTGTTTTGTTTATTGTTCTTCATTTATTATCCATAATTGATCATAAATAGCCGACTCTGAGGCCCTTAGAACTATTAGACCTTCATCGGTCACTCCCTACTATCGCCGAGCCCTGACCCCGAGGTCCTATATCGGCCAAATTGAGGCCCCGACTTTGGGCAGTCTGGTTTGCATATCTTTGCCTTATTTGGTTCAAAACTTATTTCCCTAACTCACACTTAACATCTATTACCTAAAAACCTAGTACTAGAATAAATCACATATTTTTATAACCACTTAATCAAATTTAATTGTAATTACCATTTCAAGGTAAATAGTTTGGTGCCCACCGTGGGGCTAAAAATAATAGTGATAGTTTCTGTGTTGGTTTACTGAAAAGAGCAAGCTATTCTTCACACTTTTTCTTACCCAAGAATCTTTGATTCCAGGTCAAAAATGTCAAACCCAGTAAATGCACATGAAAACAATGGCTCTGAAGACCATGGAGAGAATGGTATGGCTGTTTCGGGCGCTGGTGTACCACTGCGGAACCCTGAGGATGCACCAAAGCCAATTCCTGTGGATGTGGGCTCACGCAACGCCCAACATATCGATATCATATCCCACACTGACAGGAACGTATGCTGAGAAGGGCAGCATGAAGCGCGGAGAACCCCCGCTCGAAGGGAAAGAGAAGTGATACTCCATATGATTTTTGAAATGCTACAGGCATAACAAGTGGAGATTACTCAGCCGGAAAGCCATCAAAAGACTTCGATCGCAATGGCACTAGTAATGGCTCCTCGAGTGAAATAGATACCGGAGAGGTCGAACAACAACGGGTCAGCAGCTGACTCCGCTGTTATGAAAATGCTCGAGGGCTTCACGAAGAGGATTGAGTCAAGGTTCCTATAGAGAAAACCAAGTCCATGTAAGGAAATATATCAACCGTACGGCAACAATCGAAGGAACGCCATGAGACGCAACCTACCTCGAATTGATCAAAGGACGGATCGAGGTTGGAATCCCCGGGGACTTATGAACAAAGCTGGGTTCAACAGACGCACAGGGCTGGTATAGGTGCTCCGATTATCCGAGTGTAACTTCAGTGTTTTAGACATCGTATCGACCATAGGTAAAATCAAATATACCAGGTGGCCAAAACCCATACTATCAGACCCTTCGCAGAGGAACCCTAACTTGGTGTGCGAGTTTCACCGCACACATGGTCATAGGACCGAAGACTGCAGACAACTCTGAGAAGAAGTAGCCTGATTAGTTAGCAAAGGGAACCTCCAAGAATTCATGAGCTGTCGAGTTGTAAATCACTTTCGGGGAAGAGAAACAGCCCGGAGGAGCGGAACGGTAAAACCTCAGCACACCGTTCATATGATCATTGGGGGGACTGACGTTCCTCAAGGACCCGTGATCAAGTGGACAAAAGTATCCGCTACAACAGTAGGGCAAAGTCGGGGCCGCATGCCCGAAGACACCCTTGCATTCAGTGAGGAGGACTTCGAGACCTTGTCTCATCCGCATAACAATGCGCTGGTAATTTCCTTTCTCTTGTATAACATTCAAATTAAACATGTACTCGTGGATCCAGGTAGTTCGGCCAACGTAATCAGGTCAGAGGTGGTGGAGCGGCTCGGACTGATCGATCAAATCATACCTACCTCCCGAGTCCTCAACGAATTCAACATGGTCGGCGAAGCGGCGAAGAGGGAGATCACCCTCCCGGTCAACGTGTTTGGTACGGTTCAAAATACCAGATTCCATGTCATCAAAGGTGACATAAGGTACAATGCATTGCTTGGAAGGCCATGGATACACCACATGAGGGCGGTGCCATCAACTCTTCATCAGTTGATGAAGTTTCGAACAAAAGACGGTATAAAACTGTATATGGAGAACAACGGGTGGAAAAAGAGATATTCACGGTCCACAACGAGACACCAACATCTGTGCCCCCACCTCGGAAGAACCATATGGAAAACAGATACCCGAGGATGAAAAGGAACACTTCTTCACCCCCGGACCTTTGTTGCCCCCAAAGAGTAGGATGCAACTAAATCAAGAGTTGATGAACTGGAGCAGGCTGTCCTAATCGAACATCTCCCGAAATGGAAAGTATACATGGGAACAAGATTAACCCCCGAACTCAGGAAAAAACTCATTTAGTTTCTTATTAATAACATCGATTTCTTTGCTTGGTCCCATCTAGACATGACAGGGATCCCACCACAAATAAACACCCATCGACTAAGCGTCGACCCTAGGTTCAAACCGGTGAAGCAAAAAGAAGACCCCAGTCCGAGGTAAAGCATGCATTCATCAAGGAAGAGGTAACCAAACTCCTCAAAATAGGGTCTATCAGGGAGGTAAAATATCTCGAGTCGTTGGCCAATGTGGTGGTAGTTCCTAAAATGGGGAATAAGTTAAGAATGTGTGTAGATTATAAAGATTTAAATATGGCATGCCCCAAAGATTCATTCCCATTACCCAACACCGATCGTTTGATTGATTCAACGGCCGTCCACGAGACCCTCATATTCCTCGATACCTACTCAGGGTATAATCAAATTCAGATGAACCACGAGGAAAGGGAAAAGACTTCGTTCATCATGAAGTATGGTACGTACTGCTACAAAGTGATGCCCTTCCGGATAAAAAATGCGGGAGCCACGTATCAGCGCCTAGTTAATAAGATGTTTGAACATAAAATAGGCAAATCCATGGAAGTTTATATTGATGATATGCTAGTTAAGTTCCTGCGCACAGAGGACCATTTGACTCATTTTCAGGAGACATTTGACATTCTCAGAAGCTACAACATGAAGCTCAACCCCGAGAAGTGTGACTTCGGAGTAGATTCGGGTAAATATTTAGGCTTTATGGTGTCAAACAGGGGGATTGAGATCAACCTCGACAAAATCAAAGCCATCGAGGAGATCACGATGGTAAACAATGTGAAGGTTGTACAATGGCTGACCGGACGGATAACGGCCTTGGGTCGATTCATATCGAGGTCATCAGACATGAGTCACCATTTCTTCTCTTTACTCAAAAATAAAAACAGCTTCGAATGGACTCCGGAGTTCCAACATGCCTAAGAAGAGCTGTAGCGATATTTGTCACACCCATCTTTACTCCACACCCTAAAGGAGGATGAAACCCTATATCTATACCTGGTCGTATCCGAGGTGGCAGTAAGTGGTGTGTTGGTTCGAGAATAACAAGGTACGCAGTTCCCTGTTTACTATGTAAGTCAGACCTTGGTAGACGCCGAAACCAGGTATCCGCTCCTAGAGAAACTAGCTCTCGCGTTAATAAGTGCATCTCGGAAATTAAAACCTTATTTTCAGTGCCATCACATTTGTGTTTTAACAACATACCTTCTTCGAAGAATATTGCACAAGCCCGAGCTATTAGGCCGACTGGCCAAATGGGCCATCGAACTCGGAGGGTATCACATAGAGTATCATCCCCGAACGACCATCAAATTCCAAATTTTGGCAGATATTTTGGCCGACTTCACTTCCGCCCTTGTGCCCGAGGTGCCTCGAACGTGAAAGGGTATGTGCTCGGCATAGTTCTAAAGCCCCCTACGGGCGACATGATTAGACAATCTATAAAAACTACAAAATTGAGTAACAATGAAGCCGAGTATGAGGCTATGATTGCAGGTATGGAATTGGCCAAAGGCCTAGGAGCCGAAGTCATCGAAGCAAAATGTGATTCACTTTTGGTAGTAAATCAGATTAATTAGAGCTTCAAGGTTTGAGAAGACAGGATGCAGAGGTTAGACAAAATACAAGTCACGCTGCATCGCTTTAAAGAATGGACCCTGACCCATATACCTCGAGAGCAAAATAGCAAGGCTGATGCCCTCGCAAACCTGGGGTCATCTGTTGAAGAAGATGACATACTCCCCGGGGCTGTTGTTCATCTATCCAAATCAGTGACCGAGGAAGGCCATGCCGAGATCAACTCCACTAGCCTGACATGGGATTGGAGAAATAAATACATTGATTATCTGGGAAGTGGGAAGCTACCCGCGGACCCAAAAGAGTCGAGGGCCCTACGAACCAAAGCATCTCGATTCTCACTCGACGAAAATGGAACTCTGTATAGAAGGACCTTCGATGGACCCCTAACAGTATGCCTAGGACCGGGTGACACAGATTATGTGCTCTGAGAAATCCATGAGGGATCACTCCGGCGCTGATTCATTAGTCCGAAAGGTGATCAGAGCAGGTTACTACTGGTACAACATGGAGAAGGACACCAAAGAATTCGTCCGAAAATGCGGCAAATGCCAATGATTTGCACCAATGATTCATCAACCCGGTGAACAACTACATTAAGTCTCGTCGCCATGGCCGTTCATGAAGTGGGGGATGGACATCGTCAGACCCCTACCAACGGCACCAGGTAAAGCTAGATTTATTCTATTTATGACTGAATACTTCTTAATATGGGTGGAAGCGCAGGCCTTCGAGAAGATAAGAGAAAAAAAAGTCATTAGCTTTATATGGGACCACATCCTATGCCGATTTGGGATCCCCTCTGAGATAACCTGCGAAAATGGAAAGTAGTTCATCGGAAGCAAAATAACAAAGTTCCTCGAGGACCACAAAATCAAAAGGATCATGTCGACACCTATCACCCCTGTGCAAACGGTCAGGCCGAATCCACAAACAAAACCATCATTCAAAACTTGAAAAAGAAGTTAGAAAATCCGAAAGGTAAATGGAGGGAAATTTTGCCCGAGGTGCTGTGGGCATATCGAACAAATCCAAAATCGAGCACATGAGAGACACCGCTTTCTCTTGCGTATGGGTCCAAGGCTTTGATACCGGTTATGGTTGGGGAGCCAAGTGCCAGATTCCGGCACGCTACCAAGAGTTCAAACAACGAGGCTATGACTGTAACCCTCCAACTGTTAGATGAGAAGCGATAAGCTTCACTGGTCCGAATGGCCGCCCAAAAACAAAGAACCGAAAGATACTATAACAGGAGAACAAACCTCCGACATTTCATAGTCGGGGACTTAGTCCTGAGAAAAGTCACCTTAAACACTTGGAACCCTAATAAAGGGAAGCTAGGCCCGAGTTGGGAAGGCCCGTAACGTGTCCTCGGAGTAACCGACAAAAGTTCCTACAAACTCGGCACCATGGAAAGCGAACAACTTCCAAGCAATTGGAACGTATCAATGCTCAAACGCTATTACTGCTAAGGTAAAATCTTCTCCTTTTTTTTCATTTGTGTGTTCCACACTAAACTTTCACAGATATCCAATGGGAGACGTCGAAACATCCTTCGGCTTCGAAGACCTTGGGTTTTAAAGCATGCGTTGCACTCTTTTCCTTCGATCGAGTTTTATCCCAAAAAGGGTTTTACCAACAAGGTTTTTAACGATGCAACATCTATGTGCTACCCAAGGAGAACTCAACAAGTATTCAAGGCTTCTCTTCAATCAACCTTGAATATTGGGGGACATCCCCCCGGGAGGTCACCTCCCCGGAGAAATCAAAATAAGCCAAAAAGGGTCTCGATAGGAAAATGATGTATCGGGCCAAACAGTTAATTAACCGTGTCCACGTAGAGTAATCGAACCCTCAAAGGCAAAAACGTGTATACTTGTACCGAGTAATCAAAGAAGTATCTCTTACCATCAAAACGCTTCGCGTTTCAAAGAAATTGCTATTATCAAAAGAAATGGCTCTAGGGTCAGAAACTTCCCGAACACTCGGGGACTGACGTCAAAGATTCGAAGCCGTAAGACCTCAGGGCCGAAAACTTCGAGCTCGTAATCCCTCGATGAGGAAACACCAAGTTTAAAAAGAATGACCCCAGATCCAAAACATTTCGATGCCTCAGAGACTTTCGTCGATTGTCACCCCATCGAGCTATCAAAGCTCGAGGCCATAAGACCCCAAGTGGGCAACCTCGAGCCCGAAAGCCTCTATGTGGCAACACCAAATCTGTAAGTCCTACGGGAATGAACAAATATGTAAGTCCTACGGGCATGACCAAATCTATAAGTCCTACGGGCATGATCAAATCTGTAAGTCCTGCGGGCATAATCAAACCTGTAAGACCTCAAGCAAGGCATGTCCAATTTTGAAAGACCATAAAAAGGGCGTAATCCCGATATTAAAGTCAAGGCTATATATTCTAACTTGTAAGACCCCTCAAAAGGCATACCCTCGATATAGACGCCGATACTACCTCACGCGGGGACTGAAAGGCTACGGCCAAATACAACAACTACGGTCAAAAGGCTACGACGAAATACAACGACTATGGTTGAAAGGCTACGGCCAAATAAAATGACTACGGTCATAAGGCTACGGCCAAACTAACGCGACTCGGGGATGACCGAATGTCACCATAAAATCATAAATACTTCGAATAATTCAAAAAGAACTGGTTAATTAGGCTACCCCCGACATAAGCAAAAGATCTTCGACCATGTTAGCTCCAAACAATTAAAAGGCTTCGAAACAATTCATCCATTGAGCCAAACCTCCTGAGGTACTCATTTATCGTCACATAACGACTCACAATCGAGGTTCTTATCGAACCGTCGAAGAGTCAGACAAACGCAAAACTTCAAAAAATCTTTGACAATGGGAAATATAGCCATACAACAGGTCATACAGACCCAATGCATAAGAGCCTAAGCGCCAGCTTAAAAGAGCCCAGGGCCAATTCAAAAACCTAAGGGTCGATGAGCTCGATTCGAAACCCGACTCGAAGACTGAGGCCTAAACGGTTAACTAACAAGAGCCTAAGGGCCAATGCGTAAGAGCCTACGGAACAGACTAAAAACGCCTAAGGCAAATACATAAAAGCCTACGGGCCAACCTAACTAGCCTCGGGGCCGATTAGAGCTCATACCGACCCAACGCGTAAGAGCCTAAGAGACAACATAGAAGAATCTCAGGACTAATTTTAAGGCCTAAAGGTTGAAGAACTCAAGCCAAAACTTGATTCGGGGACTAAGCCCCAAACGGTCAATTTTTTACCACTGCAAAATTGCTCATCAAATGCATAAACCTAAGGGTTTATTACAAAAAAGCAAAGGAAAGACGAGAAATGATGAAAGATGAAAGGCTTCTTATATATATCGAAAGATCAAAGGGGCGTATTTACAAGGCTTATGTCTAAATCCCTTACAAAGGAGAAAACAAATATAACCCTAATCAGTAACTGAGGTTGTGCCTTCCGCGGCTTCCTCGAAGGCTATTCCTTCGACAGTTCCGGCCTCGGCCCCCAGGTCTTCAACGGCCTCTTCCACCTCGGGGACTTCTCCTTTATCTCCATCATCTTCCGAGCCACTGCTCGATTCACCTTCAGAAGTAAGCAACCTCCTTTTCCAGGGTCTTCACCCTCTCGATCTCGGCAGACAGATCGATGCCCCCAATATGTATATCCTCGAGAGACTGCCTCCGAGATTTCAACCGAGCATGCTCCACAGCTCGGGTCAATTGCAGCCCGGCCTCCTCGGACATCTTTCTAGCTTTAGCGTTTGCAGCAACAACATCCTCTTTGTACGAGTATATAAGCGCTTCAGCTTCATCCCTAGTTGCAATAGCGCAGCAACCGACCCAACGTGAAGACCTTTGTATTTATTACTCTCCGCCCTCGCATCATGAAGCTGATGTTCAACTGATGCCACCTTCCCCTGGAAGGTACCCCTCTCGGCGGTTATCTCACTCACGTGCTATTTGAGTTCGAGAATCTTGGCATCCTTGGCTCGGAGCTCCTCATTCATCAAAGCATCTTTCTTCTCTAGCTGCAAAATTCTGCCCGAAGGCATTAGAAAACTGAAGTCGGGTAAGCATACATGCAAGAACAAATAAAAAAACTACATTACCTGCTCAACGAGATGAGCCCTCTATCGGGATGCCACCTCCAAACAAGCCCGAAGGATACAGAGCTCCTCCTCTTTCTTGGAAAAGAGAGTTCTAAGCCCATTGACCTCTGAGGTGAGCCTCCCGCACTCTCCTACGTAGTGAGTCAACTCCGCTTGAAACTTGGCAAAAGTCTAGTTGTAAATCGACTTAGCCTGGAAGCACCAAAGAAACAATATTACAAAGACGGAGAACATGATGCCGAGTAGAATTTACCAAGAATTACTTGTTCGTAGGGCCTATTGATATCGTTGAAAATGAATGGGGCATCGAGCTCGGAATTTTTCTCGGCTACAGTAAATGGCCCATAAAACACATCTTTGTCTCTGACAGACGCCCCCACATCAGAGGGTCCTCTATTTTGGGCATCCTACAGCTCCCGCGAAGGTAAAGCCGATCGCGGAAAGGAATCGCTCACTTCAATGACCCTGAATGGATTGTTCGGGGCCTTCTCTTGCCTCTGAGAAACTTCAAAATTAGGCTCCTCCGGCCCACCTACCGAGTGCACCCCAACTTGGGAAATATTCTGGCCATCAACCGGCTCATCGACACCACCCAACACATCCTCGGCGGCCTCTTCGGCTTGAGGCGGGACAACCATAACATCAAACTTCGATTTAGAAACCTCCGGCTTGACAGCCATCGGCTCAACAAGGTGCGGGACGGCCAGGTTTTCTCCTCCCACCGGCACTATCGAGGAATTAGTTTTCTCCTCACCTCCAACTCGAGGATTCTCGGATACCTCGGGTTAAGGCCGTTGAATCATCCTTGGGTTCCCTCACTTTGTCCTTCTTTGATTTCGAAGGCTCAACCGGCGATCTCTTTCTTTTATTTTTATCCTTGTCGGATTTCAGGGTATCCGCCTCCTCAAGTGGTGCCTCCCTCATCAAGGAGGCCTCTCCCAGGCCTGCACAAATGTGAAGCTAGAAGCACAGAGAATGCATATGTAATCGGTGATAGTTCCTCTGAAAGATTAAACTACAGAAAGAATAAGGGCTCACCATGGTTCTTTGCTTCCCATCGAGCCACGGACAGATCGCGCCACACGTGCTCAACATATGGGCAAGTCGAGTCTAGCTGGCTAACCCAACTTGAGAGATCGTTATCCGCACAAGGGTACACCGCGGCAGCTGCATCGGCGGAGGGAATCAGTCCATGGAGAAAATAATCCAAAGGAAAAAGAAAATACTTAACTAACGTATCCACTTACGATTCATGTTCCACTCTTTAGGGAACGACATCCATTTATCCGAGGTCCTAAATCGGACAAAGCGGCTCATCCACCCTCTATCCCTAACCTCGTCAGTACAAGTAGAAAAAGCTCTTGAGGCCCGGCGTTGAAGCTTAATCAGGCCACCACGGAAGATTCGGGGGTTGTACATTCTGACCAAGTGGTCAAGGATAAAAGGCATCCCCTTAACCTTATTTGCAAAATATCTGATCATGTAAACAATGCGCCAAAACGACGGATGAATCTGGCTGAGAGTCACTCAATATCATTCACAGAAGTCGAGAATCACAGGGTCTATTGAGGGAGAAGATGGCTCCAGCGGACCAAGGGTAAACGGATAAGTATACACACTAAGGAAGCCGACCTCGTATGTTGTTATGTCCTATTACTGTGAGGGAATCTTCACCAGCACCGTATCCTCCCAGTAGCGTCCGCCTTTACCTTCTCGATGTCTGTTACTAAGCTAATATATCGAGATATGGGTTCACACCGTCCCGGCTTCGAAGAAGGCATATCAACCTTGAAATCGGAAGTCGTCTCGCAGGGTCCGAGGATACACTCCTAGAGATGAGGGGATACAGTCGCCTTGTCCTTGGATGAGCGTGAAGAAGAAGAAGGCTTATCGCCTTGAAAGGCAGTGGTGGAAGTCTTCGCCATTTCTTTTGAAAAATTTTAGAAGGAGAAAGAAATGTAATCAGAGAAAGAACGCAAAAGAAGTAAGAAAAACTCTTTCGAAGGCTTAAAGATGCAGAGAAAAATATGAGGCGAAGGAAGAAGTATTTATAGATGCACATTATGTACGTTAGAGGAGACCAAAGGGCATCCAACCGCCATAATCAATTCGAAGGCGTTTCAACGGCTGTATGGACACAAACTTTTAGGCCCCCTTTTGTAACATCGATCGTTTGATATGGCGCAACTGACGCAATTATGGCAGAATTAAGGGGTTGAGAATTCAAGTCGTTTCTTGTCTTTTCATTCCAAGAAACGCGGGGACTATCTGTATACGGTCAAAACCAGGAATGACCGATTTTGAGGTTTCTACGGCATTCAGAATCTGGTGTCGATAGTATCGAAGCTAGGTATGAGGAACCGCTCTAAGGTCAGTCCCTGGGGGAGCGGCACAGAGGTATCAGTATGCCTCAGGATAAAAAGAAGATCGAAGCCCGTCGTAGAGAGGCGCGGGACTCCCAAGAACATGTGGCTAAAGCTTACAAGCACCTGCAAGAATAGTACAAGTCCGTACCGGACCATTAAATAGTTGTACCAGCTATTCTCTTTTGTAATGATGATACATGTACCATGTTGTGATTCACCCTCCTATATAAAGTGGACCCTTGTCATTTCTTGCACATGATATTCAATACAAGGACAAGAACATTCTCTGCTCTCTAACTCAAACATTCTCCATTGTCGATTCCTTTGATCATTGCTTATATTTACTGTGTTTCGTTTATTGTTCTTCATTTATTATCCATAATTGATCATAAATAGCCGCCGTCGAGGACCTTAGAACCGTTAGACCTTCATCGGTCACTCCCTACTATCGCCGAGCCTCGACCCCGAGGTCCTATCTCGGCCAAATTGAGGCCCCGACTTTGGGCAGTCTGGTTTGCATATCTTTGGCTTCTTTGGTTCAAAACTTATTTCCCTAACTCACACTTAGCATCTATTACCTAAAAAACTAGTACTAGAATAAACCACATATTTTTAGAACCACTTAATCAAATTTAATTGTAATTACCATTTTCAAGCTAAACACAGATGATTCCATATACTTCTAACCCGCTATTCCTTCTTAAAAAAAGAAAAAAGAAAAGTGAAACAGAGAACAGGAACGTCCTCCCAAATATGCAAACGAAGGCTAGCCAACATACATGCTCCAAGTTCTTCCCTACGGCAAACGGCAAACCAGAAAAACCTCCCACTCAGTACCGTACTGCGAATAACAGACAAACAACTTAGAACAAACCGTCATCATTAAGAAACAATCTCAATAGCTTGGGACTGGGAGGTGAGCCCATGAAACGTACAGGCTCCCCAACAAATGCAGAGCATGAATACGAAAAGGTTGCCTTTATGCTCGCCATGGTGATGCTACGCCAATTCAGCCAACTAAATACTACGAATCAGGTCCAAATTTTGTTTGAGTTAATCGAGTCGCAGGATGCCTAGAAGGCCAAGCAATAAGTTCATCGCCCATCCCGTCTACGGTCTCTCCAGGCCGAGTAATGAAGGGACTAGAATTGATTGGGACTCACCCCGGCGCATACTTAAGCTATGCAGTAACACATGATATTCTCCAATAAAAGCAAGGCAACATGCAGCATTCTTACCACTCCACGTCCCCCGACCATCGCTAAGCAAAAACACAATTTGAACTCGTTTGAATTTACACCCATGGGCCCCCCGGCCATCGAGCGAAAGTGAAATTCGACCTCGCTCGAATTACCAAGTCAAGGTTCGACCTCGCTCAAACTCATCATGGGTTAGAATTCGACCTTGTTCGAATTTACACCCATGCGGCCCTTGGCCATCGCCAAGAGAAAGTGAAATTCGACCTCGCTTGAATTACCTAGTCAAGGTTCAGCCTCGCTTAAACTCATAATGGGTCACATACGGCCCCCCGCCATCGCCAAAGTAAAAGTAAAGTTCATTCAAGTTAATAAAATTTGATCTCGCTCGAACTAACAAAGTAAATTCGAACTAACAAGATGAGAGGCGACCTCGCTCGAATCAGCAAAGCTGAATTTGACCGCATTCGAATTCCCAACTAAATATCAGAGACTCATCGCGAGAAAATCTGAAGACCTTTTTCAAAAAAAAAAAGGGAAGAGAAGGAAAGCCAAAGATATACAACCAAAGGTAAGCCAACTAGTTTATTCAGAAGATATACACACATATGCAACATTGTCTTACAAAAGGCCAAAAACGGGCCCCCACATAAAAAAAACAAGCAACAACAAAAGAACAAAAAAAAAAATCCAAGTACAAAAAACTCCAAAAATTTCACTCGGACTCATCTCCACCTCCGTCCTCTCCAGCATTGCCATCTTCGGTCTCAGCATCCCCGCCAGCCTCCGGTGTCGTAGGGTCATTACCGTAGGCAAGACGAGCCTCGCGTGCCTTAACACGAGCATATTCAAAAACAGCCTCAGGAACACTCCCCGCCGTCCACAAATCCTTATATATATATATATATATATATATATATATATATATATATATATATCTTGTTAGGCCTCAGCATGGACCCACAGCTCGTACAAGTGGCGGGGGACGGCAACAGAGGCACAATCTTGAGGGGGGGCCTGAGCCTACAACTGCGCCTTCTCGACCTCGAGAGCCACAACTTGATCTCATAGGTTCGAGGCATCCCCCTCGAGCACACCAATCCTCTCCTCGGGCCCTGCCTCCCTCAGCACGGTCGTCGCCCTCTCGGCCTCCCGCTCAGACCTGAGGACGCGAATATTGTCTTCCAGCGGCGTTGCCCTAGCCAAAGCCACCATTTGAGCTCCCTCGACCCTCTCTAACTCGGCCACCTTCTTTTCTAACTCAACCACCTTCTCCGCCCACTCTGCACTTAGAGTGGCGACTCTAGTGGCATTCTGCTCAAGCTCGGCTCGCAAAGACAACACCTTCGCCTGAAGGTCCTTGCATTTTTCCACAACCCCTTTTCCCACCTCGAGCTCCTCGTCTTTGACCCTGATCAGCCCCTCAAGCTCGCTACATCTGCGGATAGACCGTACCAGATCCTCTTTCTTCTTCTCCAACTCCTCCTTGAGGGATCGAGTATCACCGACCGCCCTAAGCTGCACGTGCATCTCACGACACCTGTTGCGATACCGGCTATACTTTGTGGCCATCTTCAGAAAGACATCGGCCCGCGTCTCGGCCCGAAGATCACTTTTGATCCTCAGCATGTAAGTCAAAAAAAGAAGAAGGGGAGGATCAGCGAAAGCAAAGGGCACAAAACAAAGAAAATAGTGAAAATAAACTCACCCTCAAGGCCATCCCAGCCACACCGTGTGACAAATCGGCATCGCTAATCTCTTGAAGAGATATGCTTTCGGCGGCGGAGCACAAAAGGTCAAATTGGGGCACCAAGTCCACCGTGTCCTCCAACCGGTTAAAATCCGACGAAATTTCGAGCACATAGGAAGGACCTCCCACCCTCACATCGACCCGATTCATAATCATCTATCACCAAGCTCTTCAACCTCACATTAGCAGAAGAGGGGGTTCGGGCTTGTCGAGACGTCGATGGACCACTCGAAACAATTGCGGCGGACTCCGAACTCTGCCCTCCTACCACGACAACTTCTTCCACGCCTGAAATGGCCATCGCCTCCACCGCCAGGGTTGACATCACCTCCTCGAGGGAGATTCAATAAAAGACATCCCCTTCCGACATTACCCTTCGCCTCTTTGACAGGGCTCCCTCGCCATCATTATGAGAAGGTTTACCCGTCGAACGAACCGTGGGGACTGAAGTGTCCAACCAAGGAGCAACCCCCGAACGACCAGGTTTGCACGAGTACGTGGTCTGCGAAATAGCCATATTCTGGACGCCCTCATCCATGGCCACCATTGGTGCGGGCCTGGCAGAAGAAGCTGGCTGACAGAAAACAAGGACAGGAGCCCTCGCCCTTCTCGCTCCTTTCCGGCCTGCCAATGAGAAAAATTCGACCAAACGAAAATATAAGGTAAAGAAGAACACGGAGCAAAGAAAAAAAAAGTAACTAAGGTCGAAACAAGACGACTCACCAGCAGAAGGTCTACGCCCAAACCTTTCGTGGAAGGGTGCCCATTCGCGAATCACCATTGTATGGGGTAGAATTGAGCTCACCCACTCACGAATATTATCAACTTACGGAGGAGGTAGTCTCTCGGCTGCGAAAACAAAAAATGTTTGACGAGATCATTAAAGGGAGACGACTTACATCCATTTTCTTTTTAGAAAAGGGGGATAACAAAAATAAAGGAATACTTATGGGCAAAATTCCACGTCTCGGGAAACCCGGCGGGATTTGATACCACGTGCTCTATTCGGATATAGAAGAAGTTCTCCCAGAAGCGGCAGTTGGCCTTGTCGTCCATCTTCACCACCAAACCCTTGGTTCCTCGGTGACGAAGGGTAACTATCGTGCCCCTATGAAAGTGGGGAACGAAGAGATGAAACAAGGGTTGGAGAGAATTCCCCGATTGGCCAGCTCCGCGTACTTGATAAGCATGAGGAAGAGTTTGTATATGTACGGGGAGAGATGAGCAGGACACACCTCGTAAAGCGGCAGAAGTCCACCGCAAGGAAGGGAGAGGAAGCGTATATCCGATGACAAACGGATGTGCATAAAATGCGTAGTAACCCGGGCGGTGTATATGTACTGTGTCGCGCCCCGCTGGAACCAGTTCAATGTGATAAGGGATTCTCCATTTGTCTTTAAATGTCGTGAGCGCCGCAGCATCTGTCATAGAAATAACAGGTTCGAACTCATCCTCAGCGGGGTTCTTAAAGTCATACCTTTCCTTCCCTGGGCAGAGAACCACTTCATCCACTGTCGGAAAACTTTCATCCTCCGCCATAGCCACTTCCTCCTCGAGTGGGGGCATATCATTTTTCGGTACCGGGGAACCAACGGCTCTATCAGGGTTGGAAGATGCTCTAGCCATCTCTTTTACTGGTTGCGTAGATCGGGAATGAGAAGGATAAAAAAACGTAGCAGCTAAAACAACCACTAACAAGAAGGGAAATGTGAAAAACAGGAGAAGAAGAGAAGCTTTGAGATTTTCTGTTGAACAATCGTAAAGTACAATATTCAAACATGAGACTTCCCCCTATTTATAGGGATATAAATGCTCAGAGTAGGAAAACCAAACGCCGCCACTTCCACACAAAAAAACAGAAGGGGCAGGGGAAACGATGCACACACAGAGAACGTTTGCCATAATGACACATGACAAATTTGATGTCATTTCAAACTGACGCAACGATTTTACGAAGCACCTAAAACGTCACATCATCACCTCGCTATGAGGTGCTCTCCCATCGCCCAAAATGCATATATTTCTCAGTGTTTTCGAATTGACGAGGTCCGCCCATCGAGCTCGCCCAAAGATGACCCCAATAGGTGGAGGGACTAACTGTATGGGTCGAAATATGACTAAACGTGAATCTGCATAAGAAGGAACGGAAAAGGGCCAATTGGGCCGAAGTCATACTCATGCAACACTATAGAGACAAGCACCTCCTCCATGGTCGAGGTCGTGTACCCATAATACTTGTACAACGAAGTGGATGTTATGACATTTCAAAGGGTCGACCTGTGGTACAGTTAAATGACCTAAGTATATTGGCTAATGATTGGGGGATAAAAGAGAATACCTAGTGTATATACTAGGGGAGAGAATGAGGAAGAGGGAGGGTAACTAAGAAAAACAGACACTTCTTCTCTCTCAGTAGAGAAGAACGGAAGAATCTATCTTGTAAACAGGAGAAGGTTTAGAACCTTGCAACTGATCTTTGTAATCGTCATTATGGAATCAATAAAGATATATCCCGTAGTCGTTAATGGTGAACCTTCTTTTTATTCTTTATTTTACATTATGAAGTAGTGGTATTGAGAATGTGAGTTCATCATATGTGTCGCGCCCCCTTTTTCCCTCTCCTTTCGGATCGGTCAGGGTTTTTGTCATTATTGGGACAACTCGTTTCCTTTTGGGAAAGGGGTATATAAGGAATTGAAGAGTCTCCACCTAATGAATTAAGGTGCGTTAGGGCACCTATTAAGGGTCATTACAACACTAATTGGTTAACAAGAGATAGGGTAAGGGCTTGAAATTACTTCAAGGGGAAGGTGTTAGGCACCCCTCGAAGTCCACAACCGTGGTTCCCGGCCAAACAAGCTTTGTGAATTTTGAGACAAGTAGCACATAAGCAATGAAAACATATAGGTAGAAGAGATAAAGGGTTTTGAAAAGGTTCGCAGTCTAAGCACACATATGTGCTAAAGTTTAAAATATTTGAAGTCTAAACACATGTAGAAGATTCTTTAAACCTATGCATATATATAAGGAATAGGGGGGGGGGGGGCATAAGTTGTTTATCCTATAGGATCACATCGGTACAATGCCCGGTAATCACTCCTCGGAAGAGGGGCTACACATGGAATTAGCGCACCGGTCATCATATCCATATCTACCCTTTCCCACCCCTTAGCGGTTATTTAAGCGAGTGTTATTTACGATCTCTATGCGTGCTGTTACTCGTCCCTTCTTAATGGTCCCGGAAGAATTTAGGACCTCTACCTATGGGCAGTTCTAGACAGACCCCTAAGGTTAAAAGGAGAAAAATACTAAGGCACAGGAAAGAACAAATAGGACTTTAGCAGATAAAATAGAAAAGAAGCAATTAAGAGGCTCAGATTTACCTCCACAAAAATTGCATGTAACAACACGCCTCAATCACAAACAAGGGCAGTATCATTAAACAAGATCCTAAGACATGATGTCTAGGTGAGTATCAGAACACATGAGATATGCAGATTTGGTTTATAGGGCCCTAATCAGTTTGCCTACTAATTTTAAGCCTGTTAAGCATTAAGCAGTGAACAACAAAAGATAGTTTTTCAGTTTTTAAAGGTTGATTACCTAAGGCTTGCCTAGGCGTGGGATCATGCATAATGATCACCAGAGTTATTAATAATTCAGAAGTCATTTTTACCTAAGAGCATGATGTTCTAAGTGTTGCAAAGACACATAGATTATGACCAGTAACATGAGACTGCTTTATGTCCTTTTTCATGCATCGGTAGTTTAACTAGGTGTGACTGAGCAAGTATGAACGAAATCCTAAACAGGGTATCTAGTATGCACATAAAATGTAGAATGATTTATATGCAGAATTCCTAAGCAGGATTTCTAAATGCACAACATGATTTCAGGATATGTAGAGTTCCTAAAGCATGACTTTTAAATGCATAGGAAGTTACAACATAGTTAAGCATGATTTCAAAAATGTGCATAAGAAACAGTTTATGTTAATGCTATTTATTAACCTAGAAACAAGATTTTTAAGTGATAGTAAGAATGTCAAAACGAGATGCTGAAACATGAAACCTAAAAGCATGGTATCTAATGCATGACATGCTTTATATACATTGGCCCTAAACATGGATTCTAATGCACATTCAGGAAATGTAAACCTAAAGCATGGTTTCTACCCTTTGATATTGATAACATATATATCTACCCTCCCCTTTCCACTAGCCATCACCAATATTTGTTTACAAATATTATTTCAAACCAATACTGAATGAATTACATAAGTAGAAAAAAAGAATAAGAAGTTACACTATAGGGAGCCTGAAAATAGGCCTAGGTTTCTAGAACTTTCAATGCCCATATATTTCATAGCCTTTCTCATTCCGGGTGTGTCAGAGTTCCCTAAGGACCTCAAGAAATCCCGGGTAGTGCTCACACCCAGATTTCACAACCATAATTGAGTAAGTGCAGTGTGGAAGAGCAGGCTCTAATGCATCAGAGTTCAGAGGGACCTCTTAGGGATCCCTAAGCAGTCACACATTAGAGGGGCAGAACTTAAGGACCTAAGAATAGAGTGAGAGTGCTTGACATAATTTTGAAAAGGTTTTAGTAGGAAATCAGTATTGAAAGAGACTTAGTTGAAATAGTTTTTGATAAAATAAGAGAGTTGTTCCGTACACAACTTTTTTGAAGACAATTATATAATTAAACAAACAACAGATCAAACATAGAGCCAAAACTAAACTCAGCATTACTTAAAGAACAGAGAACCAAAACAGAGAGAACAAACCTACACACAGGGGTGATAGGAATTGGGAACACATAGAGCACATGTAGTGCACACATAATTACAGGAGCATGGAAATTCTTATAGGGGTTTAGGGAACTAGGGGGATAGCTAATGGTATCAGCACATCATGAATCTCAGAACCAACACAGGATCAGACAACTTAGGATAGCCAACTGCTTTGCACAAAAAGGTTCATGCTAGAAATTAGAGAAACATAAGTAAGGCAGAGTCACATTGAGGTATACTACAAAAGGGGGGTTCATAAGCAGGCTGATCCTAATGGGTTGGACATATTCAGAAGCATGCTGATAAAGCAGTAAAGTAGACATGTTAGTTGTAGATTGAACAACAAAACTACAGATAGAAACATATTAGAAACATGATAAACAGAAGCAGTAAAAGAAGCATATTGGTATGGGACTTGAATTGAAATCAGAACATACTAGTAAAGAAGACAGTAAACACAAAAGTGAAGGATATGAGAGCACAATAGTTAGCCTTGGCTTGCAGCCGGCTAACTTAGAATAATAGTAAGTAACACAGAAAGAGAGCAAAAAGTTTTGAGTGTGTGAGAGAGAGGGAGCTTTTGAACCAATGTGTTCGTGTGTTGTGTTAATGAAAGAGCGGTGTATATATAATTTGAAACTAGGTAGAAAATAAGGTAAGAATCAAATTTAAGTAGTAATTATGGAATTAGGTATCAATTAATACAGAAATCAGTGTTAGTACCCCCTTAATTAAGGGAGTTAACTTCAAACTGTAATAGACAGGTGACAAATAAGGAAAGGAAATCATATAAGGCTGAATATAATAAAAAAGGGAATAATTCAACATAGTGCAAGTATAGAACATGTAATTAAGGCTAGGTTCAGAATATTCTAAACTAAGGAAAGACTTGAGAATCAGTTTGGAAGCATAATCGACCATAGAATAAGGCAAGAAAATATCTTAAAGGTTGAAATCAGTGGAGAATAGAGGATATCAATCACATGGAATCAGGGATTCCAATAGAAGGCAATATTAGCTAAAGGAAAGTACCACAAATGAACGTAATAAACACATAATAGGCAGTGAGAGGTAAAAATCAGAACCCTAATAAGCACAGTAGAATAAAAATCACATAAAATCAGGGGTCTAACTAGAACATAGCACTGATTTAGGGGAAATTACCATGAATCTTTATGAACAAACGGAATAAACACACAATAGGAAAGTAGAGGCAAAAAATCAGAAACCCTAATAAGCCAAATAGGGTAGAAATCACACGAAATCAGGTATTCGCATATAACATAGTATGAATTAACAGAATAAACATGATATAGGCGGAAGAAGCAAAGAATCAAAAACCCTAATGAGCAAAATAGGGCAAAATCACAGAAAACTCAGAACGTTCATGAGAAACAAGCACTCATACAGATTAAACGAACATATTATCAAAGGCTGACTCAGAATCCAGGATTGAGACCAAGAAACTTAGGGTGTTCAACATCATAATCGGATAAAGGACAAAACTTAAATAAATCGTTCAAACATAGTATAAATATAGAACAACACTTGAAATCAGAAGAAGAATCGTTTTGAAGGGGTTAAGAAACCCTAGTTTGAAGACAAAGAGGCATTTTTTTTTTTGAAAAATCAGAAAAATCTTTAAGAAAACAGTAAAATAACTCAGGATATACTCAGATCTATCCCAGATCTGAAGAGTCAAGAGATGCATTTAGGGTTTCAGAGAGAGTTAACCCCGAGCTAGAGAGAATCAGGCTTCAAAACCATAGGTTTTACCTGGAGATAGAAGGATCTTACTCGGACGGCCAAGAGTGGCCTGAGAATGGCATGAGAGGCCATGGGTGCGAGCTGAACCGCCTCTGGTTCTCTTGAGGACCTTAAGGTAGCAATAATCCGGCGTATGATGGAGTCATGAGGCTAGGTATGGTGGTGAAACCACCATAGTTACCGGCGAGTCAACGGCCGGTGAGTGTGAGCATAGGTTTAGCAAAGAGCTTAAGAGATGAGAGGAGAGTGTAACGACGGAGTGTAATGAGAGAAATGAGAGGAAGGGAATGAGGGTTTGGGGGTAGTCTTTGGGATTAATTAAGGTAAGGACCGATCTGGTCCGTTGATTAAAATTAATCAACGGTCCAGATTAAATGGAGATTGGGTCGGGTAGGATAGTGTATTGGGCCTGGGGTATTTGGGCTAATTTAATTGGGGTTGGGGTCAGGTTTAATTAGTCTAAAATTGAAGTAAATTAGACCATTTGTTAAATACCCAATTAAATTAATAAAATAATTTATAAAACAGATAATAATTGTAAAAAATAAATTTCATGCATAGATAATAGTTTTAAAATGCTTATTTAGTATTTAAAAATACAAATGATTAATTCCTGGTAAAAAATAGTATAAAAACATATTATTGGGCTATAATGCAAAGTTATTGCAATTATAGCCAAAAAGTGCCAATTTGGCTAATTATGAAATAATTTGATCTTAATAAGACAAAAAATAATAAATTAAATTAAGAAATATTTTTTAAATCATTTGTGATGCAATTTTGTGATCATTTATTGGAAATAAAATGCTGAATAAATTAAGAAAAATATAGGAAAAATGTGGAAAAATACCTATTACTAATAATGCATGATTTTGAAGGTATATATGCAATTAAAAAATATTTTTTGGGAAAAATTGGGTATCAACAGCTGCCCCTTTTTACCCGATGAGGATGAAAGAGTTGTCGGGTAAAGATAGGATGGCCAATTTTGATCGAGCGAAACGATTTGAGAGATTTAGGGCCTCACCCTAGTTTCTGAGCTGCCTACATATCCCTGGTCTTACAGGAATTAGGCCGTATGTAGTTCTGGATCCATCGGCGAAGTATACCGGTAAAATCATTGCAAGGACGGACGCAACATCTAGGGCTGGATGAGTGAATGGTTTACGGGAATGGTTAGGTTTGATATGGCTGGGAGAACTGGAGCGGGATCGCTCCTGCTGGGATAGTCGTTGCTCGTCGGGTCACCTGCAAATAAAAGCAATACAAACGTGTACTATGCATAAATTTAAACATGATGCAAATTCCCGTTGGACTATGAAAGTTGTATTTGGACGGTTCGGGATGACGTCCTCAGTCCATGATGTCCCGGGTCATGAATTGTTTGATGAGAGATTCGCAGTTCATGGCGTTCTCGGGCCATGAATATGGTGCCTCTGAAATATGACACCTTTGAATAATGATATGCAAGTTTGAGAGAGATCCTCAGACCGTGACATGGTGTCTTCCGGCTATGAGGATGATGCCGTTAGACTATGACGCCTTTTGGACAAGTTGGCGATATTTCAGCCCATGAAATGCAGTAATATGATGCTGACAAGACATGGCTTAGTATTGAAAATTGAAGGGCAGAGCTTAGCCCGAAGTAAATGATGCTTGAGAGACAACGCTTAGTCTCGGTGAAAAAGTAAATTGGAGGTAGAGCTTAGCCTCATGCAGGTATGGAGACAGAGCTTAGTCTCATGCAAATGAAGGCAGAGATTATCCTTATGAAGATGGAGGCAGAGCTTAGCCTCATGCAGGTATGGAGACAGAGCTTAGTCTCATGCAAATGAAGGCAGAGATTATCCTTATGAAGATGGAGGCAGAGCTTAGCCTCATGCAGAGATTAACCTTATGCAGATGGAAGGCAGAGATTAGCCTCATGCAAAGGAAGTCATAGGTTAGCCTTATGCAAATGGAAGGCAGAAGATTAGCCTTATGCAGATGGAAGGCAGAGATTAGCCTCATGCAAAGGAAGGCAAAGCTTAGCTTTATGAAAATGGAAGGCAGAAGATTAGCCTTATGCAAAAGAATAAATGGCGATATTGCGATTGTTGTGAGAATTGTGACTACGAAGCATGTTTATTCTTTGTGCTGATAGCAAATTTCGGAAGCTGCAATTGTTCTGGGAATTATGACTTCGAAACATGTTTACTCTTGTTCCTGCATCCAAAGAAAAATTGTGAGTTTTGTAGATGGGGAGGTTGATTCGCGTTACGGCTGGCTTTGCTTGACATGATCGGCTTGGTCTGATGATCCTGTTTACATCATTGGGGTAGCGTTTTCTAAATAGAGCTATTTTACAAGCAAGCATGCATGATTTTGTAAAGACATAGTAAAAAATAAGAAATTTAGATGAACCGATGACCGTGACACGGTTCAAGACATTGCAACTTTTCATGCTACAGAAATTTGAAGGTCCTCCTCAACATTCTGCCCTAGTTAGATGGGTTGAAGACTCTGACTGTTGTGCATGTTGCGATCGACTGAACTTGCTTCAGAATTTTGACGGTCCTCCTCAAAATTCTGCCCCAGTTTCCAATTGCGGGGGAAATGAGATTTTTATTGAATTGTGACCGAACCCATAGGGATGCCTAAGTATCCTCTCTTAAATGGGAATCAGGTTGGGCGTAGTTCAATTTACATCATTTGAGGAATAACATAAAGAATTACACATAGTAGTGTTTGACTGCATTTGAATTGATTGGCTTCGGCCAGACTTCTCCGTCCATTTCTACGAGTATAAGAGCTCCTCCTGTCAATACTCGGTGAACCATATACATACCCTGCCAATTGGGGGAGAATTTCCCTTTGGCTTCATCTTGATGTGGAAAGATTTTCTTCAACGCCAATTGCCCCGGTGTGAACTGTCTTGGTTTGACTCTTTTGTTAAAAGCTCTGGACATTATATTCTGATATAGTTGACCATGACATATTGCATTCATCCTTTTCCCATCTATGAGGGCTAATTGCTCATAACAGCTCTTTGTCCATTCTGCGTCGCTAAGCTCAGCTTCTTGTATGATTTTTAAGGAAGGAATCTCTACTTCGGCAGGAATGACAACTTCCGTGCCATTAACCAGTAGGTAAGGAGTTTCCCCTGTTGACGTACGGACCGTGGTGCGGTAACCCAACAAAGCAAATGATAACTTCTCGTGCCACTGTTTGTGCTTTTCTACCATCTTTCTCAATATCTTCTTGATGTTCTTATTGGCGGCTTCTACAACTCTATTCATTTGAGGTCTGTAGGCTGTGGAATTCTTGTGCTTGATTTTGAAAGTTTTGCACATGGCTTTCATCAGGTCACTGTTGAAAGTGGAGCTGTTGTCGGTGATGATTGACTCTGGAACTCCGAATTGAAAAACAATACGATCGCGGACAAAGTCTTCCACGACTTTCTTAGTCACCGCCTTGTAGGATGATGCTTCGACCCATTTAGTGAAATAATCAATTGCTACCAATATGAACTTGTGTCCATTTGAGGCTGTAGGCTCGATTGGTCCAATGACGTCCATTCCTCAGGCGGTAAATGGCCACGGTGATCTTGTCGCATTGAGCTCATTTTGGGGGTACTTTTATCATATTTGCATGTACCTGACATCGGTAGCATTCTCGGACGTACTGGATGTAGTCTATTTCCATGGTCATCCAGCAATAACCGACTCTGAGTATCTTCTTGGACAAGACAAAACCATCCATATGTGGGCCGCAGGTCAAAGCGTGTATCTCTTCAAGTAGTTTGGAAGCTTCCTTCGCATCGAGACATCTCAATAATCCCAAATCGGGAGTTCTCCTGTACAGGACTCCTACACTGTGAATGAAACTGTTGGACAATCTCCGAAGCGTGCGTTTCTGAGTATGATTTGCAAGGTCTAGGTATTCTCCTTTTGACAAATACTCTTTGATATCGTGGAACCATGGTTTTCCATCTGCCTCTTCTTCAACATGGGCGCAGTATGCTGGCTGGCTATGGATCTTTATCGGAATGTGGTCAATGAAGTTCTTATCTGGATGTTGTATCATGGATGATAGAGTGACCAATGCATCAGCGAACTCGTTCTGAATTCTGGGAACGTACCGAAATTCCGTTTTCGTGAACCTCTTTCTCAATTCCTGCATATGGTGCAGATACGGCAGTATCTTGGAATTCTTAGTATTTGATTCCATCCATAAATCAATTTTCTTCCCTATGAGTTATAGTCTCAATAAGAATGCTAGTTCTTACAGCCCATTCTCCTTGTACTTGGTCTATTAGCAAATCTGAGTCACCAATTACCAGCAGCTCCTGAATGTTCATATCAATGGCCATGTTGATCCCCAAGATGTAGGCTTCATACCCTGCCATAATGTTGGTGAAGGGGAATCTGAGTTTAGCAGATACTGGGTAATGTTGACCAGTTTCCGATACAAGGACAACTCCAATGTCGACTCCTTTGAAATTTACTGCTACGCCAAAGAACATCCTCCAGCCATCATAGGATTCAACAATGTCTTCTCCTATGAACAATACTTCTTAATCAGGAAAATACGTTTTCAGGGGTTCGTATTCTCCATCCACATGGTTCTCAGCAAGATGGTCTGCTAATGCTTGTCCCTTGACTGCTTTCTGAGTCACATAGACAATATCGAACTCACTCAACAGGATTTGCCACTCATAGGGACTATGGTGTATGTTTGTCCCTCGATTCCTTCCATTAAAGTCTTGGCTACTGTCGCACCCCTTCTTTCATTTTCGCAGATTCCGGATTTCGACATTCTTGAGAAAACTCATTTCCTATGGAAATTGAATAGTCGCCACCTAACGAATTTAAGTGTGTTAGGGAACCTAATGCAAATAACTCATAAAACTAATTTATATTACCAAAGATTGGGTAAGGGCTCGAAATTACCTTGAGGGGAAGGTGTTAGGAACCCCTCGAGGTCCACAACGGTGGGTCTCAGCCAAACTCATTTTGTGAATTAGTCATTAAGGAAACAAAGCAATTTAAACACATAAGTATTATTAACAGGCATAAAGGGGTCCTAGGTTTATTAGCCTATAGGATCACTTCTGTGCAATACCCGGTAAATATTCCTCAAATAGAGGTGTTACGCGTGGAATTAGCGCACAGGTCATCATATCCTTTACTACCCAATTACCCTCCCCTTAGTGGTTATATAAGTGATTCCTAATTAAACGTACTTTATGCGTGCATTACCCGTCCCTTACTTATGGCCCCGGAGGTGTTTAGGACCTCCAATTAAGGCAGTTCTAGACTCTCCTATAGTGCTTAAAAGGAGAAAATCTAAGCGACAAGCAAAACAAATAGGACTATCATATAACGGAACAATTAAAGGCTCACATTTACCTCCACAAATAAGCATGCAATTGCACGACTCAAATAGCAGTATTTTAAAAGTCTTATACTAGGATATCTAGGTGAGCATGAAAACAGAATATATGCATCATTTTGTTAAAGCGAGGCAGTGGAGACCTAATTAGTTTGCCTACTGATTTTAGGGCTTGATAAATCTGGGCAGTTCACAAAATAATAAACCATAATCCCACCTTTAAACCCTCCGTATTGATTCCTCATATACGTTAGGAGTGATGTTGTTCAACAACTACCTAAATATGCACCCTCTCCCGAGTAATAAACACTAACTAGGCACAGTCGATTGAGAGATCTTCAACCAACCACAATATAAACGTAGTTGAACAAGTAGAGAAATCTAACGGCTCAATTATATAAAAACATAACAAGAATTTATCCTACAAAAGGTTCCATCAAAACCCTAGATAACAAATTATCTAATCATAATAATATGGAAAAATACAATACTAATTGTCATAACCAACAATGAAAAATAGGAAGAGGAAGGAAAAACTCGTAGAAGAATTCCCCGCCTTGCTCCTATTGTGTCTCTGCCTCCTTAGGTCGAATATGAGTCAAAAGTCCCCAAAATAATGTTTTTCTATGTATATATACCAAGTAGGTTCGGACCCAAATAATTATACCTTCTCCTATGCGATAAAGGACACTTTTCCAGGTAAGGACTTCCGCGGTCGCGGATTCGGCCGCGAATTTTACCTAGTGTTCTGCCTCACATCCGCGGCCAGATCCACGGTCGCGGATTCGATCGCGTTTATCACCCTGTTCTGTGTGAAATTTGGAAACACGTAAAACATGAAAGTTGTATCCCATTGAATTATCTTTCCAACCATATATTTTGGAGCCCAAATGGAATTTTGGGCGAATATTTATGTGCATTTTACTAGACAGTGCGCAATATGCCTACTCGATTCTTCGTTCGTTCTTAACTATCATTCGTTGATCCCCGAACACGATCCCGGCTTAATTCCTTGGGCTTTTACTCAGACTTCAAATATCCAAATCACTTGAATTTATTCCATAACATATACATAGCTCGGAATCACTCCTACAAGGCATAAACACACAATTAGTGCAAAACACTAGTGATTAAAGCTCAAACTCAATTAAAGTGCACTAAATTAGAGTGTAATAAGCGAATAAAATACGTAATTATAGCCTATATTCAACATCCCACACTTAAACCATTTCTCGTCCTCGAGTAATCAAATTACACTTTATATAGACACGACCTTTTTAATTAATTCTCCTAACTCATCACACCAAGAATACTTAAAATAGACTAAGCACAAAAGTGTAACATCTTCACCTCGAGATTTGACTTACAAGTACCACGCGTTATTCACAACTCACCCACTTACTGTAACATAGAGGTCACTGACATTACCTTTCCTTCATGAATCAAGTGCCTTCACACAACAAAAGATAGTAGTTCCACACAATAAAATTTAAGAACACTTAGGAACTCAAGATAGAAAGAATTCACTCACTCTCAGAAATAACATTCATATGCCACAAGAGATGCACCATAGGCTTGCCCGTACTATACTACTCTACTAATAGAGCTCATTCTGTCTAGGATCAAGAAGGACTTTATTTGGTTGTAATGTAGGCTGCGGGACGGGTATGATACATTTAGATATAAGAGTGACCACACCTCCCTAAGCACTTTAATACATATACTTTAACATTCAAACCCCATACTTATATCAAACCAAACTCCATCTTCATATCAATGTATATTATCCCATACTTCTTTAAGCACAATTACATCAAGAGTCACCACTTATCAAGGGATATTTTTTTTCACAGCAACACAACTTTTTTTTTCTTTTTTTTTTTTTTTAAGTGGCTCTTACTTTTTCGAAACAGTGCACCTTTCTCCTTATTTCATTAGTTCCACTCAAATTCCAAATCATCCACCCCACATTTTAACTTTTACAGTTCATAACAATTCAAGTGCTCATGAGAGGTTAGAAGGTTCAAATAGATGGTTAATTCAAACAAATGGGTAAGGCTTGTAATGTGGATGCCAAAGAAATAAGATTACAGGCTCAAAGGGGTTAACTACGATACATAACAATTAGGCAGGGTAAAATATACATATCTGACTCAACAAAAAAAGCCTATATCATTTCCAAGACTGAACAAAACTACTATTTCGCTTTGCAAACACACGGGGCAAGTTCTAGACATCAAATACAATGCACAGAATAACACGCAAACCTCACACACACATGGCATATAACTCACTCAGGATTGGATTCTTCAAGACACTCTAGTCAAAGCAGTTAAGCAAATTTAAAATCATACAATTTAAGGTACTTATACAAGAGTCTAAAATTGAGCCTAAGCGTAACAACCAAAGTACTCACTATTCTCAAGGCATAACAAAATCAAGAGATATTGCTTCAATTCAAAACACAACACAATGGCTCCTATTCCTAAAAAAAATAAAACTAACTACACCCAGTTCAAACAAAACCATTGGAAATGAACCGCGGCATAAAGAAAAACCAAGGGGGAATTGCTACACTACCTAACAAAAGAAATTTTTTTGTCTTTTTCCTTTCGACTTAAATCCCTCAAGAAAATTGTCTAGTAGATCCATCATCGGAAAAAGTCCAATCTTTTTTATTTTTATAAATAGAATTATTCAATTAAACTAACATAACTAAAATAGCATGGAAAGTCACCCAGACAATCTCCTCACCCCACACTTAAAATTGTGCATTTCCCCCAATGCATACTATAACAAATAAGAGGGTAAAAGAAACTCCTTGGGAGGCCAAAGGCCGAAGCACTAGCAGCTCATGGGGTACGCAGGCTTCTCCCAGGCTGGGTCCTCCGTGCGGGTACCTCACACTTAGTTCCAACCATCTGATTTGTTGTTGCATCCTTCCAATGACTTTGCGTTCCATGCTCCTAAAAATAAAAAATTGACACTACAAGAATAATACCATAATAAATAAATAAATAAGTAAGTAAAGTTGGGTTGCCTCACAACAAGCGCTTGATTTAACGTCGCGGCACGATGCGAATCACTTTCTGCCTCCACTTTGAACTTATGAATTGGACCCCAAGTTTTGATTCTGCTCTATGATCATGCTCTTGGGGCGATACAAATTGTTGCGAGCCAAAATTTAAATAATACTTTATGAAATTTTTTGCTTTCAACCGAGGATTGTCACTTTGCCCAGACGACCTTGAACATTTCAGAATATAAGGCTCATCTACCTCTTCCTTTGACTCTTGTATTGGCTCATACTGATCAGTTTCCATTTCACCATCTAAACATAATGTAGAGAAGTGTTTGGAATGAGGTCCAACGCGCTCAAATACATGAACTTCAAGATTTTTAACCTCCTTAACACCAATCACACTAGAGTCAACTAAATTTGTATCTTCAACGTCTCTGGTTGACTCTAGTATTACTTCTTCAACATCGGCATCCTCAACTTTTAATTGGATAGATTGTTGGTGTTCTACTCTGACCTCCTCCACTAGAATCTCCTCGTATTTGTTTTAAATCTTCAATTATAATGGCAGTTTCTGCAGCCAATTCATGCTCTTCTTGGCTATTATCCACAATTTACTCTTGTTGCACTTTACAAGGTTCAATTAGCTTATTAGCTTGAGTCTCAAAGTTGTGAATAGTTGCCTCTTGTCTTTCTATCTGCAGCTGTATTTTATTATATTGTTCCACAAAGCACTTTAGCATATCCTTGATCTCTTTCGGGTCCTCATCCTTGGGTTCTTTGTTCCTATTGACTTCACAAGAAAATGAAGAACCATCAAAGTAAGGGGTTGGGGGAAGATAAGAAATATAAGCACAACCTGAAAGTGACCATCTTGACCACCACACATTCCACACATAAGATTGAGTTGGTGCACAAAACTCGCTCTCGGAAATATTTTGATAATTTTGCCTTGGGTGGTTTCCTCCACTATATGCATAAGGAGGATCAAAATTAGAATTACCAACATCAAAACTCTCATAATTACAAGATGCCATGTCTCTTAGAACAAAAATTAAAATTAAAATAATAATAATAATCAAATAATCAAATGCAAGAAAATAAAAATAAAAGTTCAAACTTGCAACCTAGAAATATATAGACAGCTACACCGTTAGTTCCCCGACAACGACGTCAAAATTTGATCACACCCAACTATGCCTTATAAAAAGGACTAAGCGGTCGTTGCAAATATAATCCGGTTTACAAGTCCGGAGTCGAATCCCACAGAGAACTAAGTCTTAGCTACAATTGTTCACCATCACCAAGAATACAAGCTTAAACAATTTCTAACTTATAGATATTAAGATTCTTGTGTTTAACAAATTAACTAACAAATTAAAATAGTAAATTAACACTAAAGATACTACGGGTTGGAGAAAAGATTAAGGAGGTCTAGAGTTATAATTTTCCCAATTGTCGGAATCCTTCCCGCTACGTCTTCTATAATTTTGCCTAAGTATTTTCTACCGATCATGAGCTCTTTGCGTGTTTTAATTCTCTCCCGAGTAACAATCACAATTTACTAGACATATTCTCCCGAATTACGCTAGTTGGCATTAAGTACGGCTCACTCAGATCGCACCAATGTTTTGTTATCCCGTATCCCACCTTTAAACCCTCTGTATTGACCCCGCATATATGTTAGGAGTGATGTTGTTCAACAACTACCTAAATATGCACTCTCTCCCGAGTAATACACACTAAATAGGCACAAACGATTGAGATCTCTTCAACAACCACAATATAAACATAGTTGAACAAGTAGAGAAATCCAACGACTCAATTATATAAAAACATAACAAGAATTTATCCTACAAAAGGTTCCATCAAAACCCTAGATAACAAATTAGCTATTCATAATAGTATGTAAAACTACATTACTACAAGTCATAACCAACAATGAAAAATAGGAAGAGGAAGGAAAAACTCGTAGAAGAATTCTCCGTCTTTCTCCTATTGTGTCTCTACCTCCTTAGGTTGAATCTATGTCAAAAGTCCCAAAAATAACATTTTTCTATGTATATATACCAAGTAGGGTCGGGGCCAAATAATTATACCTTCTCCTACGAGAAAAAAGAACACTTTTCCAGGTCAGGACGTCTGCGGCCGCGGATTTTACCCGGTGTTCTGCCTCACATCTGCGGCCAGATCCGCGGCCGTGGATTTGACTGCGTTTTTCACCCTGTTCTGTTTAGAATTTGAAAAAACGTAAAACATGAAAGTTGTAGACCTTTGAATTATATTTCCAACTATATATTTTGGAACCCGAATGAAATTCTGAGCGAAAGGTTATGTGTATTTTACTAGACAATCTCAATATGCCTACTCGGTTCTTCGTTCGTTCTTAACTATCATCCGTTGATCTCCGAACACGATCCCGACTTAATTCCTTGGGCTTTTACTCAGACTTCAAATATCCAAATCATTTGAATTCATTCCATAACATCTACATAGCTCGGAATCACTCCTACAAGGCATAAAACACAAATTAGTGCAAAATACTAGCGATTAAAGCTTTAACTCAATTAAAGTGCAGTAAATTAGAGTGTAATAAGCGACTAAAATACGAAGTTATAGCCTATCGTCACAGACGCAAAAAAAATGAAGAATAAACTTGCAACATTACTAAGAAAAAATAGGAAACGGAATAGAATCATTGTATAAAAATGTAGGTAAAGAATAAAATATGTTTATTTAAAAATAAAGAAGGGCAAAATGAGCGAAAAAAAATAAGGTAACGATGCCACCACACCAAATACATCGTTGCATAAAGTGGCATTTTTCTCGTTACGTAACGACGAATTTAACGGTACGATACAATAAAATTTAAATAATAATCAAAACAAACATCGTATTTAAAATAACAATACGATACAATACAATATGTAACGACTTTTCAAACAAGCTGTAAAAGTTGTCACGTATATAAATTATCAATTTTAAACTAAAAGTTTTCCTCTCATATGCTTTCAAGAGAGTGAACACACTTTCCTTGTCATGTCATCATATAAATGTGTATTTATTTTATTTTAAAAAAAGTTTAAAGGGATAATAGAACCCCGCAAAGACTATAAATTTATGTTAATAGAGAATACAATATAGAAAAGATCATGTGAGTGATACTAATAGGTATAATCGCGCTACCTCTTCTTTGGGCTCATCATAGTGGTGGTTTTCTTTGTCCTCCTCAAAAGTGTAGGGACCCAAGCTTCTCTTATAAACCTCACAGCCAGTACTTTGGAAAGACTAGAGTGATCCTTTTGTCAAACCTTAATTCGCCCTCTATTTTACTAGGCCAAATGAACCTCTCACTATGTCCATATGAATCAACAAGAGGAGCTTCTTTTGTCGGTTCTTCTGAGTCCTGCCATAATCATTTTCCAATTGCTCTCTAGGTATTCTAATTCAGACTAAACATCTCAACATGACGAGGATTGGATCCAATATGGACAACCTTATATGCAGCAGATCATATCCAATGCCCACAGAAAACCTATTCCTATTTTTTGATTTATGAAGTGGTATCTTCCTGTGGTACCTTGTGAAAGGATTCCACAAACTAAGATAGCAGTTTGGGTAATTCAATGGCATGTTGTCATAGGAAATAGTGTTTGGAGAATTGTTATTCGTCATCAACAAAATACATTTGACCGGATTTATTTTTTTAACTCTCTTGGGACAATTGATCCGGAGCAGAGAAGGTATAAAACTGGGGCCTAAATTTTTGGGTTCCAAAAATATTGTTAGTTGTGGATTTCGCTTAGACAATATCATAGTAGAAAAAAACAAAAAGTGCGAACTGTTTATTATTTAATAATAGAAATATTTTAGAACTTTGAATCAAGCTATTCAATTTTTCAAATTGGTAAATAATATTTTTTATAATAAGATTCAAAGTAACACATTGTAAATGCGTGGCTAACATCTTAAATTACTTGAATTATCTTACCAATGTAAATAATAATATTTTATATTATATTTTGTAAGATAACAAAAAGAAACCAATGTATATATTAATGTTATATTTTGTAAGATAACAACATAATAAACAAAAAGAAAAAAAATGTTGCTTATTAGAATTTGGCTTGAGGCCCCGAGTTTTATTGAGACATGCAACATACTCGAAACAGAATGTTTCCCCACAAGTACAAAAAAATTAGAACTGCTGATGAGGAAATTTAAGGACTCTAATTCCTGAAAATTAGGAGGCGTTAATGGTACTCTCTCGATAGCTTCAATAGTTCACTGAAAGCCTTTGGTGTAATAAATTGCATGTCCTTCAGAAAGAAAGACATAATATAGGTATCGATACGATTCTTAAAATCTCTGAAAACGCACATAAAACGCAAAATAGAATATATATGAAGTCGAAAAAGCACTTATAAGCACTATAGGCATGGGCATAAAAATTAATCATAGTCCTTTATCTTGCACCATAACCTTTTTATATTACTTGAAAGCTGTCTGTAGCACTTAATTCAAATATTGACACACTCTTTAAGTGTTCAGTTTTTGTTATGTTATCCTTTTTGATGGAGTTGTTAATTAGTAGTATTATGGGCTCTCACTCTTGGCGGTTAAAAATATGTTGTTTTTGATAGAACAATTACTGATCATCTCTTAGGTTTATGATGATTAGCTATCTTGATGTTAATGTTGATTTGTGAGAACTGTAATGCTTACTATGTCGTAAAAGATTGTAATCTCTTTGTTTATTAAACATAATATAGGTATCGATATGATTCTTAAAATCTCTGGAAACGCACATAAAACGTAAAATAGAATATATATGAAGTCGAAGAAGCATTTTCTCAAGAAGTTGAGGGATGGAGTCTGCCATTGCAGTTTAGAGCGGCGATGTCTAGAATACGGTAGAAAATGAAGAGAAACCCTAAATTGAATGCATATTGGGAGTTCTGGGGCGCTGAATGTTAGATGGTTTTGTGGGCCAACAATTTTGAAAAAGATTTGTCGATTAGTTAAAGGAAGAAATTAGTAATAATTAGGGGTGCGCATCGGTCGATACTGTTCGGTTATGAATATTATCGGTTTAGCATATCGGTTATCGATTTACAAATTTGATAAACGGATAACCGAATTGATAAGATATTGATTATCGGGTATCGGTTAATCGGTTATCCGTTTACCGATAAGATAACTCAATCTAGAGTTAAGAAAAAAAGAAAAGACAATTCACTGAAGTTAAGCAAAAAAGAGAAGAATTCACATATAGTATACTACATATTTATGCGTTCTAATCAGTGACCACAACTGAAATAGTACTAATTCTTCAACAACAATTGTCCAAATACATTAATAATAATAATAATATAAAGTAATAGCAATTTCATCTTAAAATTAGCAAGTCCAAACATATAGTACTAACGGTTCAAATTCAAGTTAACAAGACAACAACTACTAAATCCTTATAGGCTTCACCAAAAAATCGGTGGATAAATACTTATTAAACTGCAGCAATTCCCACAAAATGTTCCAAGGCATTAGATGCCTCCTCCGATATGATAACAACAATAGTTGATTTAGAATTTTTATTTCACACAATACCTTTCCTTAGGGGTGTACATGGACCAGGTCGGTTCGGTTTTCATCAAAACCAAACCAACCAATGTTATCGGTTTGCATTGGTTTTTGTCGAGTTTTTCGAATTTTCATTTTTTTTTCTTACATGAATATTATTCCAATCTTACTTTGTTAAAGTTAGATAAAGTTTTGAGAAGTGAATATATGTTTAGTTAATATTGAAAAACTTGACAAACATATGATCTATTAAAATATTCTAATGGGAGAATTTTTATAGTAATACATGATAGTTATTTTCTTAGTCGTCTAACAATAATTTTCGTTAATGTACGCTTTCTTTTTTTAACACATGAGAGGATCCCAAATATTTCAATATTTTTCAAAGAAAATTCAATATAAAGTCTTAAACATATATATATATATATAAATTATATATTTATATGTCGATTTGGTTCGGATTTTTTTTTACGCAATACCAAACCAAGTCAAACCAAACCTAGTCGGATTTTTTAATCGGTTTGGTTTGACTTTTCGGTTTGGTGTGATTTTCCGGTTCGATTTGAACACCCCTACCTGCACTTCCACAAGTGTTGAAGCCCTCAAACAGTCTAAGATAAATTGGATGTTGTTTGTCAAATGCTTAACCTGAAAAAAGAAACTATTGAGCGATCCCTGTATGAAGATGATTTTTGTTATAGAAATTAAAAGCCTAATGTATAAGACTAAAGACTTACGCTAGGAGTAACTAGTAAGGTCTATGAAGAATGAAGATGAAGCAACTAAAGAGTGCGACTGAGAAAGAATATGAGAGAATGAACTGAAGCCCTAGCACATGTATATACTTAAGGGTGAAGTCGTAATTTTATTAATTCTTATTGGGTTATCGATTAACCCATTAACAAAATTGGCAAACCGAGGCCCGAACTGATAACCCAATATTGAAAAAATTCTAAATCGTTACGGAACCGTTAATCCAATAACCCAATAAACAAGGTTCGGGTTATCGGTTCTACCCGATATATGCCCATCCCTAGTAATAATCACTTTTTTTTATCACTAATCAAGCCTTTTACCCTCTTATGACATGGAAAAACTTTGAGGAATATATATATTTAGACGTTATAAGAAATAATAGCGTAATTTTTTTATATACTTTTTGGCTAGCGAATGCAATTAAGTTTGATCGACCGATAATTTTGTATTTTGCCTTGTTTTAACAAGCGAAACCCATTATATTATGTTGGAGTTAAAACATCAACTAATGTGAAACTCCACCACCGATGTCCGAAGCTCAGAGCTTTTAAAATTAGAACTCCAACACGCTATACTGGACCTTCAAATTATGGGATTTAACATAATAAATGTTCAAACTCCCATAGTCCTTTGTGCCCCATAGCAGTTTTTCCTTGTCTTGAGTAGGGATAATATTATCCAAATTTTATTTTAGTGGCTATTTCCTTATTACATTTCAAATAGTGGCTAAAACTGTGGAATTGACATCGGGTAGTCACTTTTAAGCATGTTGTTTAAAATATACCTACAGTTTGCAATGTATTTAAAGATTAGCCAATTTCGCTCATACTTCAGGACACGTCGTCCTAGAGTTTAAATCTCAAAGTTCAAACTTCAGAACATCGTGTCCTAAAGTTCGAAAATTGTGTCCAGAAGTTTGAATCTTATATCCTGGATTTTAAATTAGTAGTTCAGAAATTCAGGACACTTAGCTAACGTTTGGCCATAGATTCTAAAATTTATTTTGAAAAATCTATTTTGGGTGAAGCTTGGCTTGAAGATGAAAACGTGTTTGGACATACGCCTTCAAAACATATTTCCCAAATTTATTTTGAAAAAACATGTGTATTTTGAGGGATTTGGCCCAAACTGGTTTTGTGATTTGGGACTTGGGATTTTGCCAAAATATAGGCAAAATTTATGGCCAAAAATGTGTTTGCCAAATAAAACACAAGTTTATTTTGGCAAAATCTATGACCAAACGGGTCCTTAGTCCTGAAGTTCTTCGAAAATTATGTCACGAAGTTCGAATCTTAGGTCCTTTAAATTAATAGTTCAGAAATTCAGGAAACTTAGTCCTGATTTTCAAATTAGCAGCTCAAAAATTCGACACTAAGTCCTCAATTTCCAAATTCAGGACACTTAGTTCTGAAGTTTGAGTGAATTGGCTAATCTTTAAATACATTATAAATTGTGAGTATATTCTAAATAGCGGATTTAAAAGTGGCTCTTGCCACATTTCACCCCTAAAAACTCATAGTAGGCCCAATATGTGACCATCCCACCCAATTTTCTTTTTAATATTTTTGCGAAAACTGATATAGACATAAGCTTATAGGACTAAGATGCATCTCCTTAAGCGGTCGACCTTTTCAAGAAGTATTACGGAGGAATACTTCTTCTAGTATAAAGCAAAGGTGTAAGCAAGCTTCTTACATCTTATAATAACATAAAGCAAGGTGTAAGCAAGCATTTCTCCAATCAGATTGACTTGAGTGAGCCAGGTTTAAGGAGGTTTTTATGTGTTAAAACTAATTCATTATGTTTTAATCTGTTTTCTTTTTCTTTTTTTTGGTTCTCCAGATGTTCAAAACTCGTTTTAGGGACGAGTAAGGGATCCCACTTTGGGGTAAAATACTCCTTAAGAAAGACAACTCTATTCCCGGAGCTCGAACCCGAGCCTTCTGGTTGAGGATAAAGAATACTTACCACTCCGCCACAATCTGTAGTGGTGAATCTGTTTTCAATTTAACCAGCATTTGCTCTGTAATCCGAGTGTCCTCCACTAGGTAACACGTAATGAATTATTCATTACCTTGCGAATTCGCTTTCACCTTGAAGGACATAACTTTATCAGTTACATCCTGCCCTAGTTGATGGACGAGTGTGCTGCTTCTGAGTCTTTTGGTTCTTGCATTCATCAACTGCATGCAATCATTCATGAAGCAGAAACTGCAAAAGTGCAAAAGGATTAAGGGATAAATCTTCGGAAAGATACTGCGATGAGCTTCCAAAGAATTAAAGTTCCCATGACTCTCTGTAACTACGACTGGTTAAACTTCATTGGTACATCGATATTGTGAATACTTTACATTATCTGTTTATACAATTTAAATCATAAAAGATATGACAGCTTATCCTCCTGAGATAATTAAAAAAGAAGATATTTTGATATTGGTTACATGAAATTGTGTGCGTCATTGTAGAGGCAAGAAGTGAAGAAAGATCAAATTTCTCCAAGTTCTTCATTCTTTGCTGCCAACTTCCCGTCCAGCTTACCCACCAGATAATAAATTCAACGAAATAACTTTGACTGCAGTGTGAAGCCACAGCATCCCATAAAGCCATTTCAATAAAGAGAGACTTGACATCGACATGTGGATGGCCACGAGCATTCGTATCACAAACCGTTGGGTAAGTACAGATGGGCAGTTTTTGTTGGCTTTTAGCTGTTCATACCGGAACGGTTGTCCCACCTGCTATTTCTGATTACCTTTGCGCGAAGTATGGGTGTTTTAGAACCTCATCGACACTAGGTCGATCTTCCTGAAATGAGGATGCAGTTAACAGCCAGAGTCAGATGCTAATTTCATCTCAGTTAATTAACAAGGAGAAATGCCAAATAGACAACAAATGCATCAGATGTAGGGTTTAGGCGTTAAGACTTTTTGAAGCCAGAGCTTACAGGATTCCATTGTAATAATTCACGTACTAGTCGCAGTGCCCATATGTTTGGAAACCTGCAGCAATAAAAAATATTCTCAGTGAGCTAGCAACTTGAAACTTTGTTGCCTCATAGTTTGTCCTTTTGATCAGGGTAAAAGGCATCGGAATTCTGGTAGGGAGTTCAGAGAGCAGACATGAATACAAACCCTATCTTCAGAGGATCCCTGTTTTTTATTTGACGAGAAAAGAACTCTTCAGAGCATTTCCACGGAGCTGGTGAAACTGAAGCCTGAATGAAGAAATAAGAATTTAAATGAATATAGATGAGCTCTAAACACTGAAGCTAATCATTCCCAATCTCAAAAAATTATCACGGCTGTAACACAGGTACACGTTTAGTGGTATACCTCAAACATTGAATAATCTCTCAGAATAGATGGTGGAAAGATGTGAAATGTGAATGATTCACTCCAGTAGTTAGACTAAGAAACTAATATCATAAAAAAGCAAATAAAAGTGAAAAGAGCATTTTGACAGGAAAAATCTGAAAATACTGGCCGACACCAGTTAGCTTTTATAACTGCAAATGTGGAGAAGTGAGACTCGACTAATTCAGTATCAGACAAATGATACGTCACAAAACCATTAGGCTCAGAAGTTTGGGAAAAGCATTATACGGATTTAATGTGAAACTGAATCACAATATTCCACCACCTAATACTTCCTGTTACATGTGAGGCGTTCTTTTACACGGTATAAAACTTCCAAAACTAGTCGGCTTCAGAATGTGGGGAAGGCATTTTTCCCTGGTTAGATATGAAATGAAATACGTTTCCACCACCTAATATCTCCTGCCATAAACGGGTATAAAACTTACACCATCCAGGGAAGTGTTCAAATAACAAACATCCACTTATATTGGTAAAATAAGGGGGGGAAATGAGATAGAAGAATAAAGAATCAGTTGGATGACATTGAATAAATCTAATCCGTATTGGTGTAACTTGAACATCATGCAAGAGCTTGAACAAAGGTGATCATTAATGACATACTGATTGCTCAATACACAACTAAAACAAACCCACTTTGCAATAGTTCCAAATAAGTGTCAATACTTTATCACATTGGAAGTGCCTAAGAAATACTTGTCATCACAACAACAACAATAAACCCAGTATAATCCCACAAGTGGGGTCTGCGAGGGTAGATAGTAAGCAGACCTTACCCCTATAGTGTATGTAGAGAGGTTGTTTTCAGTAGACCCTCGGCACGAGGAAAAATGAGAAAAGAGCAATAGCAACAAGCAATAACAATACTTGTCATTGTCATTGTCAAACATAAATCTCTCATACAAACCCCTGGCAACACACAGGATGTCTGTGGACGAATAGATTTAGAAGAAGACCACTCACCTGGTCATATTTTGCTCTAGTTTGATGAAGTTTTGAGGTAACTCCAGGGCTCAGAATACACATTTCCATGAAAGATCTAAGCCTGTCAAAAAATATATTGCAGCGCTATATTTAGCAGAATGCCAACCTAACTGGAAAGAGTAAGAGCAATCCTTCAAACCAAAATTATCTTTTTCATGCTCCCATCATCAGGCAGTAAATGTGTAAAGCTCCTTTCCTCTATTGATTGATACAAAGTAACAAACCTTTCCTCTCCAATGCAATGACTAACAAGTAGCACAAATTGATTAGAGCAAATCTCCATCGAAGTATCTTACATAAATTAATACGAGTGGAAAAAAATTGAAATTCATTTGTAATAAGACTGTTGGTGATTTGTAAGGAAAAAGCCCGAAATCTTATGGGGTTTATGGATAAACTTTTCCTTACAAGTACTCAATTATATACGAAGCATAATATGATGCTTTCCATTAACAGAAGTACCAAGCACTCGGCACCTGCCAATTGGCTTAAGATTGTTTCAGGAATTTAACTTCCTTTTTATTTTCTAATGAATCGTAGTCATTTAAAATGAAATTTGAAATCCAAATCAGGTGTTATTAGATACCAAAGTGACACCATGTATTTCAATCAAAATTCCCGGCTGTGTCTTAACATGTGATTAAGGTACACATAGCAAGTAAACTACAAAGAAGAGTAACTTCAGATTCGTGTTAGAATGTTAACTGTTAGCGATATAATGTTAGAGTAGAGTATTAGAAGAGTAATGTAATTGTGTTAGACGTCCCAGATTGAAAAATATAACATGTCTTGTATTTAACACCTATAAATAGGTGTGACTTATATTCATCAGATCATCATGTCTTTAATACATCATTCTCTCACAGTACAACTCTATTCTTTCTCCATATTCCCATCACCTTAAACACAGATTGCTGCAGAAATATAAGTCATGGCTAAGACATAATTTCATCAACTTTTAATCCTCAAGGTTCTGATTTCAATTGTGCAGAAATCAGACACCTTGTCTTCAGTGGTACTTAAGGCAGATCGACTACATCTTTTTGTGCAGGATTAACTGAAGACAACGTAATACTTACATATACTCCCATATTGTAAAACAAGATATCAATCACCTTCCACGTGGAAAAATAATCAAAATAAAATGCAACATATATGGTTAACACGTGAATTTTTTTCCAGGAAGTCGAAAAAGTACTCTATCGAGTTGGCATAATCATTTCTAAACTGGACTTACTTGTAAGCTAGCTCCTTCAAGCTTTCGTTCCAACCCTCTAGGTGCTGATCTAAAAGAGCACGCGTCCTAGAACTCACCTGAAACACGTCTGGAGTACCCAAAACCAGTTCTAAGATCACTACACCAACACTCCACATGTCATACCTGTTCAACACAAACATAATGAGAAGCTCTGTGAGACTAGTGTATGTAACGTTTACAATAAACACTTATGATTAAGCTGATGTTCTTTATTTATTTTTTTTGGATAATTGTAATGTCCGGACCAGCTTGCGCGCACCTCGACTAATTCCAGGGGATACCTGCCACCTCCCACCAGCAACAGGTACCATGTAACTCTATCCCCTAGGCTTGGATAGATGGGAAGAAATCACCTAGTATTTTTTGCCTCTGCTGGGATCTGAACCTGAGACCTCATGGTTCACACCCACTTCATTTATCACTAGGCCACACCCTTGGGTCCAGTGATGTTCTTGAGTTAATGAATGAATTTACATTAAGTGTATCAATCATAATGATGAATAAAAAATCTGGTTGCCTTCAGGAGTCATTCAGTTCCAAATTACACATTAGATACTCAAAAGACGCAAATGACGAATGCACAACTTATGTTATACAACTGTTGAGACATAATAACGGGCATATAACCAAAACTAAAACTCAGAAGTAACAAGAACCTGACATACTTCATAGTAGTGAGAGTCAGCCCTTGATACCAACTGGCATTCAAAAGAGCTTCAGGTGGGGTATATTCATAAGTTTGTTCAGCTCTGTGAAAAAGAATAGGAAATAGAAATGAGAAAAATCAAAAGTTTAAGAATATAAAAAGGTGGTGAAATTCCTCTATATATCACAGAAAAAATGGCTAGGAGCAGCAAAAGTGATCATATGATTTTTTTAAGTATACATTTCTCAGCACAAAAAGTAGAAGACAAACATTCCATCATTTGGGTTATCAACAAACTTCCCTAATGAATTCATGTTCAGCCCATACTTCAAGAGATTGTCGGAAGCCCTGTGATTAGCCCATATGAAAGTAGGGAAATGGTAATGCTCAACTGGTTATCCCAGTGCTTGGATCAAATGGACAACTAGTAACCTAATGCTAGCAGGATAACTGAAGAACTAGATTAATCACTGATAACACTGAAACAACCATACATTTTCCACGATGGCAATGTCTTATTTGGGTTGCATGTCCCGTGATGTGTCATCCTTGTTGTTTTTGATATACCAACCTTTTCACCTTTAGATCAACCGACTTAAAATTACTTTAAGTAAGTGCCGTATATGCTCTACGGCATAGGCAGACAACTAGGGCGGGTGGTGGAACCACTGATTACAGTGTTTGTTTAGTTCAAATATACATGATACTATAACAGTCAGCCAGCAAACTGGGAGGGAGAGATCAACAATGCTCCTCATCTTATATCACCATAATAGACAAGGGTTACAAAGACGACCGCACCATGATTGATTAGTGGGAACAAATAAATATCAATAATATAAAGAACTCAGCAGTGTCGTCAATCAATAGCTGCATAATGCAGACGGTATACAAACATGACAGGAAATGACATCTGAATTCATATTTGATATTAGCTGGCGGGCATAGAGTCACATGACACTATAGACGCGCACCCAAAAGAAAAACCACCACTCTATAAATAGGATTTACAAGTAAATGTACACTACAAGTTCAAAGTGCCTAGATGTCATTCAGTTAAAAGCAAACAGAGCCGAAAAGAAAGATTCAGCAAAAATGATACCTTGAAGGCCCAATGGACCCGTACAAGTGCTTCAATGTGAAATCATCCACTGCGCTACCGAAGTCAATAATACGCCTGAAAAGTGGTAAAGCTACTCAGAATAGGCAAGAAAAACGTTAACTATTATCCATCTACCAAACTATTAACTCATAATATCCGAGTCAGTGTGAGTCAATGTCCAATATGGGACAAACATTTTATTGAGTAATGACTAAACTTTAGTTAGAGGCTGGGAACATTCGTGCTTCCTCTTTCCTTTTGATGACTCAAAATACAACTTTAACCTTTAATAAAGGTAGAGAAACATTCTTTCCGATCCAAAAAGACAAGCTAAAGAGAATCCTCTATTTTTTTCTTCTTCTTAGTCCAATCTGTCCTCTCCCTTCCCAAATTCCATCATCTCCACCCTGGCCTCTTTCTCCTTCTTTTTCCTTCCAGACCTCCCATTCTGAGGAAACAAGTATTTATACACCCAGTGATTAAATTTCACTGACACTACAGAAGTTTCTTGAATCAAGGGAAATCTCTGAATTAGTGGAATAAGAAATTCCTGAACGCAGGAAACAAGAGTAAATTGTGTGCATACACTTCTCCACCATTACAAGGAAACAAGATACTTTTATGCACAATCAACTGTCACTAATGATAGCATCATAGGAAGCTCAAATCTATTCAAGGACAAGAATGAAGCTTTGGAATCTCAAAGAGGGCCTTTAACAAGATGTCAAGCTAAAGTGTTGCCAAACAAGGTCATTAGACATCAAGTGCAAGTAAAGAAGTTGTTAATTGGGATGAAAGAGCTCAACGATAAAGGATATGAATTGGCTAGATATTACAATTGGTTAATGGCCCAAGTTTATGTCCAAGAAGAGGAGGATTGGATCCCAAGAGATATGCTTTGAAGAAGGTCCTAGTCAGTCAACTTTTGAACCAATTTGGCACCTAAAATGTGTCCAAACTTGGAGCCCATGAAGTCCTACATAAAGACATATTTTCATAGCATAAAAAGGACTTACTTGATGTCCAAGAAGGGTACAATAGCCGTGCTAGATGTTGAGTGCAAGTTTGTGCCAAGTTGCTTGCAAATTTCCTTCAAGATTTTCAAGATTCTATCCAAGATTGATTTGGAACTTATTTCCATATATTATGGGACTATATTTGTTACTTTCCTAGTTAGTTAAGGTTATGTTTTCCTTTTACTAAGATTTTTGGAATTACTTTCCAAGAATGACTTGGTTTTTGCTTCCTAGTATTTTCCTTTTCCTAAGGTAGTTGGACTTGTTGTCCAAAGTAGTTTAGGACTTTATTTTCTTGTTTTTAGGTACAATTTCGTGACCCCTCTCTATATAAAGGGTGTCTTCTTTGTTTTTAGACTTAGATTATTATAGACAATATCAATAAAAATTGTGAGATTTTTCTTGCACTCTTGTGTGTGGCTACTCTTGGATTTATTCTTCAACCTTCAAGACTCAACTTAAGGTGGTAAGATTAAACCCTTTTCAAAATCTTAGATCACTTCTAGGTATTCAAGAAAGGCGATAAGTTTAGGCTTATTGTTGTTCTTGTTATTCTGAAGGGTCGGGTTTCACAATATATCTCTTGTTTTTAAGTCTCTACCAAAGGCGATTAGTTCTTCGTTAGCTAATTGTTGTTGTTAGGATTCAACTTCAAGAATAGACTTCTTGAATTCAAGAAACTCTTTCTTGAATTCAATCTATCTTTAATTTTGCGTCTTTTTTTGTTTCTTTATTTTCTTTTAGCTTCCGCATGTTTCTTGATTTTCTTTAGTAATTCTTGGACCCCTATCGTGTTGTTATCAACTAAGACCAAAGATAATTCAGAAATGAGATATTAGAAGTGATGTGTTCCTGTGCTAGAACTATAAGAGCCATTTTAGGAAAGTTAAGTTCTTAGGTTGAGTATCATCCTATATCGATAAATATCATACGTGTTGTGTTGACACCTATAAAGTAGACCATCTTGTATTCAGTAAATCATCAAATCATCAATATATATTGTGAGAAAGCACGAGAGAAAATATTATTGATTGATATTCTATGTTACAATGAGCCCTATTTATATGTATACACAATATATAACATACTCCTATTACATAAGGGACTAGGACTAATTACATATATTCACGTAACTATTCTAACACTCCCCCTCAAGTTGGTGCATATAAATCATATGTACCGAGCTTGTTACATATGTAGTTAATACGAGGACCAGTGAGTGACTTGGTGAAAATATCTGCAAGATGATCATTCGACTTCACAAACCTTGTAGCAATATCTCCCGAGAGTATCTTTTCTCTAACAAAGTGACAGTCAATCTCAATGTGTTGAGTTCTCTCATGGAACAGTGGATTTGACGCAATATGAAGAGCAGGTTCATTATCACACACAAGCCCCATCTGACTAATCTCACCAAATTTCAACTCCTTGAGCAACTGTTTAATCCAAATTAGCTCACATGTCGCCATTGCTCGATATTTTGCTTCTGCACTAGACCGAGCAATCACATTCTGTTTCTTGCTCTTCCAAGATACCAAATTTCCTCCTACTAAGACACAGTATCCAGAGGTAGAATGTCTATCAAAAGGACCCTGCCCAATCAGCATCTAAGTATCCAACGATCTGCTCATGGCCTCGATCCATAAACAATAAACCTTTGCCTGGAGCTGACTTTATATACCGAAGAATGCGGACAACTGCATCCCGATGATTATCACAGGGAGAATCCATAAACTGACTCACAACACTCACACGAAAGGAAATGTCAAGTCTAGTCATTGTGAGGTAATTTAATTTACCAACCAACCGCCTATATCTTGCAGGATCGCTAAAAGGCTCCCCCCTGGCAGAAGTTTAGAATTCGGATCCATCGGAGTGTCAACAGGTCTACAACTTGTCATTCCTGTCTCCTCAAGAATATCTAAGGCATACTTCTGTTGTGAGATCACAATACCTGAGCTAGACTAAGCGACCTCAATACCCAGAAAATACTTTAATCTGCCTTGATCCTTAGTTTGAAAGTGCTAAAAGAGATGTTGCTTCAACTTACTAATACCATCCTGATCATTGCCGGTAATAACAATATCGTCAACATAAACGACCAGATAAATACAGAGATTTCAAGTAGAATGCCAATAAAACACAGAGTGATCAGTTTCACTACGAGTCATGCCAAACTCTTGAATAATTGTGCTGAACTTACCAAACCAGGCTCGAGGAGATTGCTTTAGACCATAGAGGGACCGGTGCAACCAACGTACAAGGCCACTAGACTCCCCCTGAGCAACAAAACCAGGTGATTGCTCCATATAAACCTCATCCTCAAGGTCACCGTGAAGAAAAACATTCTTAATGTCCAACTAATAAAGAGGCCAAAAATGGCGAACAAAAGCCATGGATAGAAAAGGCAGACTGATGTTATTTTAGCCACGGGAGAGAAAGTATCACTTTAATCGAGTCCAAATATCTGAATATACCATTTGGCGACAAGACGAGCCTTAAGTCGATCGACCTGGCCATCTGGACCAACTTTGACTGCATACGCCCAATGACAACCAACTGTCGATTTACCCGAAGGAAGAGGAACAAGCTCCCAAGTACCACTTGTATGTAAAGAAGACATCTCGTCAATCATAGCATGTCGCCACCCGACATGAGACAATGCTTCACCTGTAGACTTAGGGATGGAAACAGAGGACAAAGATGATACAAATGCACAATTGGATGATGACAGACGATAGTAACTTAAATCGACATAATGGGGATTAGGATTAAGTGTTGACCGTATAGCTTTTCGTAGTGCAATCAGTTGACTAAGAGAAGACAAGTCCGCAGTATTAGCAAGGTCAGGTGCAAGACGTGAATCAGCTGGTCCTGATGCTGGACGCGGATGACGATGATAAGTCAAGAGTGGTGAAGTTGTAGAAGGTTGAACTGGACTAGGTGGTGGCACTGGAGCTATAGTTGGTGGAACTGGTCTAGGTTGTAGCACTGGACTAGGTGGTGCCACTGGATCTATAGGTGGTGGAGTTGCAACTGGAGCTGTAGGTGGTGGAGTTGCAACTGGAGCTATGGAGGAAGATGAATGGGAGATAGTGACTGAATCTCCAAAAGACGGAATTGGTAGCACCTGAGAAATATCTAAGTGATTACCTGGACCTGTGAAGTATGATTGGGTTTCAAAGAAGGTAACATCAGCAGACATAAGAAACTGCTTGAGGTCAGGAGAATAACATCGATATCCCTTTTGCGTTCTCGAGTAACCCAGAAATATGCACTTAAGAGCACAAGGAGCTAACTTACAAAACACATACTCCCAAAGACACGGGGCGGAAGAGAGAACAAAGGTAAGTGGGAAACAGGACAGAGAATGGAACTTCATTCAGGATAGCTGAAGAAGGCATATGATTAATAAGATAGCAAGATGTAAGAATTGTATCCCCCAAAAACGCATCGAAACATGAGATTGTATGAGTAGGGTACGAGCAGTTTCAATAAGATGTCCATTCTTTCTTTCAGCTACCCCATTTTGTTAGGATATGTACAGACAAGATGTTTGATGAATAATCCCATAGGAGTTCATAAACTACTGAAATGGGGAAGACAAATACTCTAGGGCATTATCACTACGAAATGTGCGGATAGAAACCTCAAACTGATTTTGAATTTCAGCGTGGAAGGTCTGGAAAATAGAAAACAACTCATATCGATTTTTCATCAAATATCCAAGTGCACCTGGAATAATCATCAATGAAACTGACAAAGTAGCAAAATCCCAAGGTAGAATTGACCCGACTAGGACCCAAACATCTGAATGGGCTAAAGTAAAAGGTGACTCTACTCAATTATCAAGACGCCGCGGGAAATGGGAGCGGGTATGCTTACCGAGATGACATGACTCACACTCTAGAGTTGACAAGTGAGATAAGCCAGGTACCATTTTCTGAAGTTTTGACAAACTGGGATGTCCTAACAGTTTATCTAATAAATCTGATGAATCAGCAACGGGACAAGTTGTTTAAGGAAGACAAGATGTGAGTTCATGTGATTTTGCAAGGATAAGGTAATAAAGTTCATCTTATTCACGTCCGGTACCAATGGTCCGCCCTGTACTGTGTTCCTGTATAAATACAAGGTCATCAAGAAATAAAACAGCAGGTTTAAGTGATTTGGCTAAGCGACTAACGGTTATGAGATTAAAAAGACTACCGGGAACATAAAGAACTGAGTCTAAAGGTAAGGAAGGAAGTGGACTAGCTTGACTTATTGCAGTTGCCATGGTTTGAGACCCATTGGCCATTGCGACTGTTGAAAGAGATTGAGAATATGAAATACTAGTGGAAAGAGATTTGTTACCTGATTAGATGCACCTGAATTAATGACCCAAGACTCAGAGGTCGAAGATTGGGAGACACAAGTCACGATACTATCTAGAATAACGGAGGTTAATCCTGAAGATGTGTGTGTTACGTGCTTTGTACTGAAGAAACTCAATATAATCCGGTAAAGAAACCATCTGAATTGGATTCATTGCATTTGATCCAACGGATTGTGAGTTAAAGGCTTCAGATATGAATGCCATTATAATATTGCACCGGAAAAAGAAGAAATTTTCAGGAAATTACTGTTCATGCCGGAAAAATCATTGTTCACGCCGGAAAAATATAAAAGTGGTCGGAATTTGATTTAAATTGGATGGGTAGCTCGAATTTGTTAGGAGAAGACATTGTCCTGAAGAAGCTTTCCCGGAATCTGACCGGAGACAGCCTCAGCGTCGGCGTCGGAACTTCGCCGGAGAATTTCTTTCGGGGGCGCGTGCAGCCTTTTCTGCCGGAGATATTCTAGTGGGTTGGTCTCCGAGCTCTGATCTACTTCCTGGTGGTGTTGGTTTTGGCACAATACTGACGGATAGTATGGTTCTTGCGTACAGACCTGTTTTTGCTGGAAAAAGGGCTTCCAGTTGACTTTTTTTCTTTTCTTCTCGGAGTCGCTGGAATTTATGCACAGCGATAAATTTCTCACGGTTTCTCTGATACCATGTGAGAAAGCACGAGAGAAAATATTATTGCTTGATATTCTATGTTACAATGAGCCCTATTTATATGAATACATAATAACCTACTCCTATTACATAAGCGACTAGGACTAATTACATATATTCACATAACTATTCTTAACATATATCTTCTATTTATCTATTTTCTCACAGGAGCAAATACTTATGTCAGAGAATTAAGAAACTCCTGGAAGGAGGAAATAGAACCACGTTGTCTTCGTGGAAATTAGTTTCTCAACCATTCCGAGGAAATAAGGCACTTACGAAGAGAGACTGTCACTGAGACAAATCAGTGAACTTAAATCCCTGGAAGTAGGAAAAAGAGTACATTTTCAGCACATAAATTACTTTCCCAGACACTTGATGACGTATCACGAAGTGGGAACACAAAGGACGCAAATAAGAAAGCTACTTTGCTTCTACAGGGTTTGAACCGAAACATGAGGTCATGTATATGAGATTTCACTCAAGAATCTACAACAACATCCATCAGTATTAGCAGTTGACTATAATGTAGAAGACAACTCAACACAAAAAATGTGGAAGAAATAGATAAGTTGACGTACATCTTAGTTATATAATTCTCATCTTCATTTGGATGCCCTTTCAAGCACCTCCCAGAATCTTCATCCTCAAAGCAAACGACCATATTCTCTTGCATAAGACAATCAGAAAGCATACTAGTATAAAATTCCATCCTATACATAAAAGACTCTTTGATATGTCATAGATAATTTAAAGTGGAAAGCCAAGTCCTAAAACAATCAAAGAATTGACAACTGTACGTCACATGCATATAGACAGTGGACACTTAAAACAAAGCTAAGAAATTACATAAACCAGATTCTTTAAATAAGCTGAGAAAGAAAGAGCGAGATCAGCAATGTGTATAAGCATGACTTTCATGGATGTTTAATTTAGCATCAGTGAGAAAGTAGAAAGCCAAAAAAAAAAAATAGGACAGCTGACAATCAAAATTTATAATCAATAACTCAAGAGAAAACCATCATCAAACATTCTCGAAATTTCTTTTAAACTAAATTTGACTGGGCTGGCATATCGAAAGCATATCTTTTTGTTCTTACCGTTCCTTTTTGTCTCAGTTATAAGTTATAACCTAACTATTCATCCTAAAACTTTAACTGGAGTCCGACAAGAAGTAAGCTCCAACTCTAATTTATGCTGAGATAGTCCTTGTCCATTTTTCTCTTCAAGGGTCAAGCATTATCTTTTTGTGTATTGACGTTCTGTATCCGGCCAGCTTGGCGCATCTCAGCTGATTCACCGGGCAGCTGGTAAAGCAACAAGCACAGGTGTCGCCTTCAACTAAGCTAGGAGTACATTGGCTCAGACTCAGTGTTGTAACTGAGACTCAAAACCTGGGATCTCCACGTTATTACTCCTATGTCTCAACCACCCAGCCACCCAGTCAGGATTCAGGAATCAAAACTCAAATGTAACTTAAGAACCATAGAAAGATAAACAGAGGAAATAGTACTTGTGAGAATGCACAGGAAAAAAAATCTATTAATTAACAATGATACAATGAGCCATATATAATACATATTCTACTCCTACCACATATGGGACTAGAACATATTCTACTCCTATTACATATGGGACTAGGACATATTCTACTCCCATTACCCATTACACATTACACATGGGACTAGGATTATTTACACATAACTATCTAACACTCCCTTCAAGCCGAGCTTGTTACACATGTAACTAATATGAGGACCAGTGAAGGACTTGGTGAACATATCTACAAGTTGATCATTCGACATACAAGGCCACTAGACTTCCCTGAGCAACAGTTCCCCACTCCTTTAGCTAACCCAAACTTTTTGTTCACGTCGGAAAAATATAAAAGTGTCAGAATTTGATGTAATTTATATAGGTAGGATCGGAATCACTGAACGAATAAGTTATCCTGAAGAAGTTTTGTCAAAAAATGGCCGGAATGGCTCACACACGTCGGAAAAGTTACTATAGCTCGCCGGAACCCTAGTTTTGGCGGCGCATGGAGGCGCATGACTTTCTGCCGGAGCGATTGACTGCGGTTTAGTCGTCTTACTTTTCCGAACAAGATGATAGTGTTAGTTTTTGCACACCACTTACCAATGAGGAGATAACACAAATCAATCTTGAGTCGTCAACTGGAAAGATGCACGGTGACTGACTTTTCTGTTCCGATGGGACTGGAATTTCTGGGATTTGGTCGCACAAGGGTTTCAGATTTGATGGTGGTACTGGTATATGCACCGTACCACTGTAGTAGTGATGAACCCTTGGGACAAGACCAAGTTGCTGGAAAATTGCACGGCGATGAGATCTTTCTTCTTGGATGTCGTTGGAATGACGCACAACGATAATTTTCTCACTGAAGCTTTGATACCATGTGAGAATGCACGGGAATTTTTTTTATTATTTAACAATGTTTCAGTGAGCCATATATATAATACATAAACTATTCCTACTACATATGGGACTAGAACATATTCTACTCCTACATATGGGGACTAGGACATATTCTACTCTCATTACACATGGGACTAGGATTATTTACAAATAACTATCTAACAGTACAGTTCTTCAATTCAATTTGGTTGGAATAATCAAGAACATATATTGATTTTATTTCAGGTACTCCTTTATCTTCACTCTTTTTGTTTGAGTTACATGGAATGATGTTCCAAAAGTTCTTTAGTTTTGAAGCAACAATTCCTGTTCTAACAATAACATATCTTCGAATACTTCAATCTGCCAGATCCTTAGTCTGAAAGTGCCGAAAAAGATGTTGCTTCACATTAGTAATATCATCCTGATCATTGCAAGTAATAACAATATCATCAACATAAACCACCAGATAAATACACATATTAGGAACAGAATGCCGATAAAACACAGAGTGATCAGCTTCACTACGAGTCATGCCGAACTCCTGAAGAACTGTGTTGAACTTACCAAACCAAGCTCAAGGGGGTTGTTTCAAACCATATAGTGACCTGCGCAATCGGCATACAAGACCACTAGACTCCCCCTGAGCAACAAAACCAGGTGGTTGCTCCATATAAACTTCTTCCTCAAGATCACCGTGCAGAAAAGCATTCTTAATGTCTAACTGATAAAGAGGTCAATGACGTACCACAACCATGGACAAAAAGAGACGAACGGATGCTACTTTAGCCACGAGAAAGAAAGTGTCACTATAGTCAAGCCCAAAAATCTGAGTGTATCCTTTTGCAACAAGACGAGCCTTAAGCCGATCAACCTGGCCATCCGGGTCGACTTTGACTGCATAAACCCAACGACAACCAATAGTAGACTTACCTGAAGGAAGAGGAACAAGCTCTCAAGTGCCACTCGCATGTAAAGTAGACATCTCGTCAATCATAGCTTGTCGCCATCTTGTATGAGATAGTGCCTCACCCGTAGATTTAGGGATAGAACCGGTGGACAAAGATGATATAAAAACATAATGAGGTGATGAAAGCGATGATAACTTAAACAGCCATAATGAGGATTAGGATTAAGTATGGATCGTACATCTTTGCAAAGTGCAATTGGTTGACTAAGAGAAGACAAGTCCGCAGTAGGTGCAGAATCTGATGCAGGACGTGAATCACCTGGGTCTAATGCTGGACGTGGACGACAATGATAAGTCAAGAGCGGTGGAGCTATAGAAGGTTGAACTGGACTAGGTGGTGGAACTGGAGCTATGGGTGGTGGAACTGGAGCTATGGGTGGTGGAACTGGAGCCATAGGTGGTGGAACTGGAGCCATAGGTGGTGAAATTGGAGTTATAGGTCGTGGAATTAGAGCTATAGGTGGTGCAGCTGCAACTGGAGCTGCACGTGGTAGAGCTAGAGTCATAGAGGAAGATGAATGGGAGATAGTGACTGAATCTCCAAAAGATGAAATTGGTAGCACCTCAGAAATATCTAAATGATTACCTGGACCTGTGACGTATGATTGGGTTCAAAGAAGGTAACATCACCAGACATAAGGTACCGCTGGAGGTCAGGAGAATAGCATTGATACCCCTTTTGTGTTCTCGAGTAACCCAGAAATACGCACTTAAGAGCACGAGGAGCTAACTTATCTTTTCCTGGAGTAAGGTTATGAACAAAACACGTGCTTCCAAAGACACGGGGTGGAAGCGAGAACAAAGTTAAGTGGGGAAACGGGATAGACAATGAAACATGATTTTGGATAGCTAAAGATGGCATACGATTAATAAGATAGCAAGATGTAAGAACTGTATCCCCCAAAAATGCAACGGAACATAAGATTGTATGAGTAGGGTACGAGCAATTCCAATAAGATGTCTATTCATTCTTTCATCTACCCCATTTTGTTGAGATGTGAACGGACAAGATGTTTGACTAATAATCCCACGAGAGTTCATAAACTGCTGAAAGGGGAAGACAAATACTCTAGGGCATTATCACTACGAAATATGCAGATAGAAATCCCAAATTGATTTTGAATTTCAGCGTGGAAGATCCGGAAAATAGAGAACTTAGATCGATTTTCCATCAAAAATATCCAAGTGCACCTGGAATAATCATCAATGAAACTGACAAAGTAGCGGAATCTCGAGGTAGAACTGACCCAACTAGGACACCAAACATCTGAATGGACAAAAGTAAAAGGTGACTCTACTCGATTATCAAGACGCTGAGGAAAATGGGAGAGGCTATGATTACTGAGCTGACATGACTCACACTCTAGAGGGGACAAGTGAGATAAATCAGGTGTCATTTCTGAAGTTTTGACAAACTGGGATGTCCCAACCGTTTATGTAATAAATCTGGTGAATCGGTAACAGAACAAATTGTTGAAGGAAGACAAGATGTGAGTCCATGTGATTTTGCAAGGATAAGGTAATAAAGTCCATCTGATTCACGTCCGGTATCAATGATCCGCCCTGTACTGCATTCCTGTATAAAAACAAGGTCATCAAGAAATAAAACAGGGCATTTAAGTGATTTGGCTAGGCGACTAACGGCTATGAGATTAAAAGGACTACCGGGAACATAAAGAATTGAATCTAAAGGTAAGGAAGGAAGTGGACTTGCTTGACTTATTCCGGTTGCCGTGGTTTGAGACCCGTTGGCCATTTTGGCTGTTGGAAGAGATTGAGAACATGCAATAGTAGTGAAAAGAAATTTGTTACCAGAAATATGATCATATGCACCTAAATCAATGACCCAAGACTTAGATGTTGAAGATTGGGAGACACAAGCCACTTCACTGTTTGAACAACGGAAGCTATCCCTGAAACCATCCAACCATTCATACTATTGGATCCCATTTCGCTATAATTTATTTCTCAAAATCTTGACTAAAAGTAGTAGGGTTAACTTGAAATAGTAGAAATTAGTAACTCCTGCGGGAAACTGAAGAAATAGCTACGAAAAAACTATTCACGGCAGAAAAACAGAACACTATTTTACGCCGGAAAACACTGTAGCTCGCCGTAAAATTCCAAAGTTGTCGGAATTTGTCGGGTATAGCACTGGTCGACTCGGAATTGTTGTGCGAGTAAGCTTTCCTGAAGGAAGTTCTTCAGAATCTGGATGTAATGAGTCTCACGCGCCCGGTGCGTGCACAGATCTCGCCGGAAAATTTGGAGTCTACCCAGCGCGTATGAGTTTTCCGGTGGGATTTTCTGGGGTTTGGTCGCGGGACTACGGCGGACCTTTGTGGTGGTGTTGGTTTGTTCACAACACTGATAAATAGTGACTTTGACGCAAACAGTCACTTAGGTCACCGGAAAATTGCACGATGACTGAGTTCTTTCTTCCCGAATGTCGCTAAAACGACGCCAGCGCTCTTTTCTCACCGAAGCTCCGATACCATGTGAGAAAGCACGTGAGAAAATATTATTAATTATCTAAAGTGTTGTACAACGCCCTATTTATATACAATGATTACATAATAATAGGTATGTACTTCCCGATGTGGGACACTATACATGACTAACTACTTAACACTTATATCCATGGTTGTTGATCTCATCTGTTATATTGCACAAAGTTTAGATAAGAAAGGCCAGCAGAAAAACAACTCCTTAAGTGCATTATAGTCCATGTCGGTTAAGTGTATGAGATGTAATCTTCTTATATGGCCTTGTATTTTCATCAATAGAGATAACTTTTAGGATTGAGTTAGATGTAAGGTCTATTTCAAAACATGGTTTTAAAGCAGATAGAGGTCTTTGGTCCAAGTCCAACCGCCACCTTTTATTTCACGTCCTTGACCCGAGAAAAAAGAATCCGCATGTGAGGTGTGTCGAAGTCATAATTAAGTAAATAAAGGTGTGCCTTCATTTATCAAGTAAATAAAGGTGTTTCAAACCTTGCCTTCAACACTTTTCCTTATAAGAAAAAAGGTGTGCCCTATTTAACAGCTTAATCTTTTAGATGAGATGGTCACACAAATCAACATGATTTTAGAGTCAGACCTACCCCTAACGTTGAGCTACCCAACAATGGGGCACCCGTTACTCCACACTTCCAGATTTCCAAGCCTTAACGTGCAGGGTGGCATTAAATGCCACACTGGTTAAGTGTGTGTGTCGTAGTCTCCTTATATAGTCTTGAAAATCTTCACCACTTGAGCTAGCTTTTGGAGTTAAGTTAGGCTCAAATTACATTTTCTTAGCAGATATTATACTTATAGGGATACAAGATGTGAAGTGATACAAAGCCTTGTCATTTGGTAAAATCTTTGGTTCGAACCACTCTGAAGCTGAGAAGGGTCTTCTCCCCGAAACGAATCAGTTTATCCTCGTCTTTTTTCCTTATTTTGTTACTCAACCTAAAACCTCCGAAAATATGGCTGAGGTTGACTGAAGAAGATGTTAAGAAGCATGCAGAACCAGTGCTGAAGTGAGTACACCGTGAAGCATTCAGAATTTCATTGTGGCCTTAGCTATGTGTAACATCCGATAAGTAGCCTTTACCAATATTCAAATAAAAACCAGCTGCTATGATTACAAGTTTATAACTCTAGAGTGTATTTTCCGATCCTTTTTGATATTTTTGTACAAAGCTTTTTCAATTCTTAACGGGCAAAACGCAGCTGAAGTTTTGGACATATTCTGGTGACACATTACCCGCAGGTATTTCAACCATCAACTGATGTGTAACAAAGCAGAAGTAAGACCCTTTTCCACAATAAACTGTGAGTACTACACGTAGGACTCTTGGCATGCAGCCTCTTAGTCTATTCAGGACAGTTCAAGTAAACAGCTTAGATAACAGATAGCTACCACAAAGACAAAAGTGACAATATCTTTTAACTTTTAGAGAGAAATTAGCTATAAAAAATTACAGAAGTGCATGTAATGAAAAACTCTTACCAGGTTTTACATCTCTATGGGTGATATTACGATCATGACAAGATTTAAGTGCCATCAACTGCATAGAACAGAGATATTGAAATGAATAGCTTCATGAGGAAATGGAAGATCTTTCATCAGGATGGAATAAGATTCTTGGAGGACCCTTTCAAATAAGAAAATGGTTATGGTGCAAGCAAAGTAATTAAAAACATGATATTCCGATTATTAGTAGTAGTTACTTTCATATGAAATGTGAAAATTCCCGCAAGGCAAAACCCCAGCTTTCATTACTACATGACTAATTCTAGATGATTAAACCTGCAGAAGATGACATTGGAAACAAGAACATTCTAAGTCTTTAGACTGGCAATGTGGCAATCAACGGAACAATGTTTTTGCAAGCATGTTTAGCACTTTAGATTAAACTTGCAGATGATAGTGGAAACAAGAACATTTTGGGCCGTCATGATTGACAATGTGGCAATCAACAGAAAAAATGTTTTTGCAAGCATGTCTGGAACTTCTGTGGTTTGCAGCCACCTCAACATAGGAAATCCCAAAAATTTCCAGCACACTCCTGACTATAATCCATAAGGAACAGAAAAAGATTAACTATCTTCAGTAGAATATAGCACTATAGCTGCAGATATATACCATCGTCTAGAAAATGTCAAATGGAAGATCTTATTAACAACTAAGCCAAAGTAAGGATGAAAAAAGCTACTGGAGCACAATGCAATGTTTAAGGAACAACATCTCAACAATTATTTAATGCAGAGAGGAAAAAATGATAAAAAGAAGGATTGGGATAGCACATCAAAGAAATACCAAATGCTGAATCAGATTGCGCATTTCCTCTTGCCCTGCTTCCGTTGTTTTCAACCATTTCCACCATTTTGAAGGATGCAATATCTGAATATGCTTTATATTTTCATTTCCTTCCTCCGAATTATTTATCACTTCTTCAGCGGTATAGAGAAGCTTTGATAAGGATATCCCTTCATGGCGAAACACAAGCCATATATCATTGGATCGAGATTCAAAAGACTCGACATATCTGGCAATGTGATTAAGACCCTCCTCAGGGGCAGCTCTCAGTGTTTCCTTCTTTTTACCATATACTTTATCGAACTTCAAGGAGCCCTGGATCCCTAGATCCACTGCTGCATTTCTTTCCGCAGGATCATGAAAATCTGGTCGTATATTTAACAGGAGGGAATTTGATTCTTCAGCTCGCAATGAACCTCCAAGAACAGTATAAGCATTCAAGAAAACTTCACCAAAATATTTCTCCCGTAGCCCACTTAAATAGACAGAGGTGCCTTTCTCCACCTGTTAGCAGTTGCTAGCCTTAATCAACAGAAATGCTTCGATAACAATACAGCATAACTGAATACCAGTCTCATGCTAATCTAGGTGTACACTAACCAAAACAAAAGCAAAATTTCTTAAAATCAAGATGTACAGCTAGCCAGAAAAAACAAAAGGAAAACAACTTCAAATCAAGGTGCAAGAAAATCAGAAGAAAAGAAGCCCAAAGGTCTGATAGAAAAGATCATCACATGCTATACACCATAGCAAGGTTCTGAGAAAATATTAGAGAAATTTGGAAACAGATGCTTAGACCGCAAAGTTGTTCAACATTATGCTTTTTATGGATTTCCACTTCAAGGATTTCTCCCGTTGGACATCAAGATTTGGAATATGAAAAGCATGTTGTTGCTAGAATCACGATACTGTATTTCTTCTAAAGAATCTGAGATGTGGATCATCCTGATGTAGTCCTGTTAGAACCGAGGTTTGAAACCAAGCTCCCCCTCAGAAGGATAGATGGAGCAATTTGGTGAGATCCAATGTAATCCAACTTTCGGTTCACTTGTGGGATACAGTGAACTGTATCTTTTTTGTGCTAGTTGACCTACATCGCAATCTTATTGTTGGGCGGAACTTCGTCTTTGAACCGTACCGGACAAGTTTTTGTCTCATACAGCAAAGGCCGAAGACCGGGGTAAGTTAAGAAGAGATGGAAAACCTAGCTCCTGCCAATTAGGACGCGGATAAGCTTGTAAATGCTGGACAAAAGCCATATTATCTATTTATTTATTTATTTATTTATTTTGCATGTTATCTATTTTATTTATTCACTTGTTTATTTATTTTGCATGAAGAGACTTGCCGAGGAAGTTTATACCACAGGTTTGTAACTCATGGAGAGTTTGGGTTAGTGTGTCGACTATGTCAATACCTATATAGCCTCAAATAATCTCAAGAGGATGGTTGGCTGATTAAGTTCTATTGTCCAGCAATTTGGCATGCTTCAAAGTGAGGAAGATCATTCAGTATTGGCAATTGTATTTTCTTAATTTTTTATGTTAATAACATTGTTATAACATGTGAGAATTATGAAATTACCATTCAACATAGACATCTCATCGGTCAACTCCAGACCAAGAAGACTCATAAAACTGAAATACTTCAGAGGCACCAAAGTTGCACAGTCTAGCAGTAGTATTATTGGTTCACATGTTGGTTTCCAAGGAATACATAAATTGGATATGCCGAAAGAAACTGGTATGCTGCATTAAGAAACTAATGATACCCTTATAGATCTAAATGCTAAACTTGTTCCTAGAGAAGGAGGCCTATATAAGACCCAGGTTAATATCACAGACCTACAGGCAAATCTAATTATCTTACGGTTATGCGATCCAGTATCTCATTCTAGTTAGTGTGGTTAGTTAATTTCTCACCTTGTGAAAGTCATTACAATGCTGTAATCCGTATTCTAAAGTATATTAAGAGGTTTCCTGGACAAGAACTGTTATACCAGGACAGAGGACATGCATAGATTATTGGGTATTCTGATACAGACTATCCACCTTCGGATAGTGCAACTTGTTTGGAGATAATCGATTACTTGAAAAGGAAAGAAGCAATATATGTTGGCAAAATAAGTGTGGAAGTTGAACACCAAACCACAGTTCTAGCCACGTATGAGCTTATATCATTAACGCAGCTTCTTTAACTATTCTCCTAACCAAATCTTCCGAATCCAAACCCAAATACACAATGTTTTCCGAAAACCAAAACCTACCAAATTAAACCTACCCTCTAATCCAAAATCCACCAAGGTAGATACAGCCCCAACAAGCGGCTATTACTCATTTAAGATCTCAAACACACCTTGAGTTCTGTCCACTGAATCAACAATCTTGGTGAGCACAGTTTCTTAGAAACGAAGAGCAAACTGCATATACCCCGGGGGATGGAGGAAACAAGAAAAACAAGCAAACAGGTTAAACACTCTTTGCAGACATTGTACCATGCTCGAGTATACAGCTTGAAATGATAAAACAGAACGAAGATTGAAACATTAACTAAACTAAAACATTTGGTCAGGACTTCACAAAGACAATTTCCGCACAAAGACTATCATTTATCGAGTCATCCATAAAGCATTGTTCTTGAACAAACGGGACAAAAGAGCTTGTGAAGGTCAGTTACCTGGAATGTTAAAGAGGGGAAGGGGAATACAAAGGAAAAATAAGTTCAAATGCAAATTTTGTTGTACCAAATCGACATGAATGTCACCTTTGATAAAGTTCTGATGCTATCAACCGTCATTAGGTAAAGGATAAAAGAGGTAACCGCCACGATACAGCAAAACCAATTCTAAGAAACATTCTGAAGATTCAACACCAGAATAGCAACATTACCATGATACGCTTCAAAATGAACATGCTTCCTTCAGAAGGGCCATCATCACAGACATCAGCAGATGATGAATCCTTCCTTCTTTCATTATTCGCCCCTCTATCCGTAATATTAGCTGAGAATTTGTTACTTTTTGAAGACTCGATGACATGAGAACAATTCCAGTAAAAAGCTAGCCAAACTTCACCATATGATCCACGATCATATTTCTTCTTTAGAATGTACCTAATGATATAAAATTAATTTGACATAAAAAGAAAGATACAGATCAAGCACTTATCATAAGGAACAAAAAACATACAGAAAAAAAGTAAAGAACCTGCACATACAGCTTAGGAAGAATAGTAGGATGAAAACACATTGGTCAACAAGCCATCAAGAAAAAAGACTGAAGCAGGTGATAGAGAAGCCATATGTTCCACAGGTGAAAATAGAAGAAGTATAATAAGAAAAACTCATGACAACTATTTTAGCATGTGAGAGAGTACAAGCATAAGTTTATTTCCAAACAACCCAAGTAAAATTCTCTGTGAAATCACATATATTATCATTTGAAGGTGATATATGAGCTAGTTACTGATCAAGCAAAACAATAGTCGATCCACTCGAATAGAATATGCTAGTCATTCCATGGTCCATTCTGTGTCATAAGGAGCAACACGCATAGTTTATCCTGCTGGCAATCCAATTCAAATAGAAACTAATATATCTGCAGATCAGTTTATAAGGATTATTGTACAGTGAATGCAACATGAACCAAAACGATTCGCTGAAAAGTACCTTGAATCTACTCTGGAATGATCATTTGTACTGCTATCATTGAACGGAATAGATTCAAGCAAACCAAGGAACCTAGCAAAACCTTCAGGATTAATGCACTGGTCCTTGTTCTCACTAAAGTTCATTCCAAAATGAACACACATGTGCTGATCATTATATAAATCCAAAGCTCCACCTACATTAAACAAGGCAACTGGAAAATTAGTTATTGTGGTGCATAAGCAGCTTTACTGATAGCGCACTTCACATGCAGTCTTCAGAAAAGTGAAGAGCCAAACTGCATTTAAAAGAAGAGGGGCTAAATGATGTGTAAATATCAAAAGAGTCTTCATACAGATTCACACAGAAGCCACATGATGAAAGCGCAGGAACTTCACTGCTTACCTGGATTCTGACCAATGCTATCAGGTAAAGCATGAAGGAGCTCATGTTCATATTCATGGATGTCCTTCTGAACCCAGAATGTATACTCATCATTAACATCGAGGTTCTCAGATAGATAGAAGCATCCGTAATTGCTGTGTTTTCCTTCCACCTGAGACACGTAGAAGAATTCATGCAGCTGTTATATGAGCCAAGAAATGCTTGCAGATCACACATTTGTTTTATACTACAGGGAATTTTACATGAAAAAATGCCCCTACGGTCACAGCAGATCTCCTACCCATGCCCTTCCCCTCCCCATTGACGAAGATTTCACACTCCACACACCATTAAGTTGGACTATAGATTGCTGAATTAGCAGACCGCCCGGAAATCACCACCCAGCTTCAACAAGCAAATTATAATGCTATGTCATAAAAAAGAAACGAATGCATCAAATGATACACAAGTATCCTCCGTTCCCAGCCCCAAGATCAAAGAGGATGCATTAGTAAATAAAAAGATCAACCCTGTTGCTTTCGGCCTTACCAGTAATCTGCCAAAATTGGAAATAAGAGGATGACCATGCTCCTCCTCTGTAAGCACTGTTAATCATAAATGAAAATAAGATGAGCTAGGTCCAAGAACCACACTAGGAAATGACGATCTGAAGGATCATAATCTTGACAAGAAAAAGGATGCCACTACATAAATGCATACACGACAATAAGAAATTGGAGTTCTAAAATACTATTCATCTCGTTAGAATTGTGCACCAAGGAAATCTACAATCAAGTCAGGAATACACCTGATAAAGGATGATTCCACAATATGAAATGGCTAACTGAGTTTCAGTTAAGCAAAATTTGCAGCTCAAACTACAACATTAAAGAACAAACTGCAATATCATGCTTGTAAAGTAAAGTCGTTTTACTCCAAAGGATGGAGTTAACAATCAATGTTAAATCAACGGTGGAGCTTAAATCAAGGGTGGAGCTCCTGCTTTAAACAAAAGGACATGTCTGAGTATGATCCTTCAGAAACCAATACAACGGACATGCAGAGAGAAGACAGAACTCGAAATTCAGAAAATTATCAACTGCAGAATTAATTTTGAAAATATAACCCAATGCATGAGTCCCGCTTTTCAAAACACCCTGCCACGATAGAACTCTCTTTTATCTGTTATACATTGCTTCACAAACTTCTAAACTCCATTGTCTATCCAAGTTGCTCGTACACGGGTGCGAGATCTAGCTAAAAATAATTCAAATATACACAAAAATATCTCTAAATTATGAAAACAATTGTGGAATACTTACGTATAGCTTGTCGAGTGTGTATTTCTTTTTTATTCTCACGTTGTAGATAAGTAAAGGATTGATCTCCTAGATAAGGTATGTTATTTTCTTCAAATTTACCCTTGTTTTGATTCTAATTTCGGGAATCAAATTGTATCTCGTCTCGAACTTTTCCGTCCGTCGTGGTCAAAGTACCCAAAATTGTTTGACCAAATCCGGTATGGATCTCATACCCACACCCATACTAGTGTCGTGTCGACACGAGTACGGCACCTAAACTGCCGTGTCGGAGCAACTTAGTTGTCTATTCCAAAATTTCCTGTTTCTATCTCATAGCCATTTGAGCTCACGTGAGTAAAAAGCAGAAGAGCACTCAACTTTACCTGAATGTTGAGAAATATAATTGCTATCCCCTGAAGATGAGCAATCGAATTTTCTCATTCCTGCATGTGTTTTCTTCGCCAACCTTCGCAATGAACCATTCAATCTAAATGGAAGGACAATAGCTGCCATGTTGTCCATACTTCCCTTTTCAAAAGCAGCATTTACTATGCAATCAGCTAAGGAATATGAACATGAATAAGTGAGTTCCGATCGCACAGTGAAATCAGCATGTAAATTCCACAATATGTCACAAATATCCTGTGAGCTAAGCTTTTCAAAAACGCCATCAGAAGCAGCCACCAAATAGCTGTCATTGGCTGTCAAAGGTTGCCAATCAGTGACCTCAGGTGCAGATATAACGCCATAACTGATAACACATTAAGTTGTTGATAAGTCATTTCTCAGGTTAAAATAGAAGTCTTTTGAAATTTCCAAAGATTTACTAGCACTGCAGGAAAATTAAGCAGATGAATTCATGCGTGTCTTCTAGTTCAACAGTTAAAAACACAGACGACTCAAAGCATGCATCCAAGTTCACCAATTAAGATGCACAAAAATTAATGCATGCGTCCAAGTCCACAAGTTAAATCTGTAAACATAGCAACAGGGGGAATGACATATCAATATAGATATCCTCCAGCATAAATGTGAACCGTACCTTTTAAAAGACACATCACCTATTGCTCTTGAAACAGCCAATTGACCATTAACCCTAGCTATGCCACTCCATTCAGAGACATGTCCTCCTGCAGTCTCCACTCGAGACCTCTCGTCATCCCTATCTGGGTGGTGGTCTCTAGTCAATTCCTTGGAAATCAGAAAAGGCCACTGGTCAGAAGCTACCAACTTGAAGCTATTGAAGTTCTTCACAGGTTCGAAAACCCCAAAGCCTCTTGTTTGCCTATATAACCTCAATAAATTAGCTGCAACCAAAAGAGAATTAAAATAACTATCTCTTCGAACTGTCCATGTAAAGCAACTCATACATTATATAAAAATGTTATTTGATAAAGACATTACAAATATGATTCTACACCATGAAGATTGTTACTTGACATAGAGCCAAAAGGGGAGAACTTCTCACCTTTAGCCTCTTCTTGAGATTTATATTCTTCAGAACATAAAAATGCCTTTGAATCTCCGATATTGGCAACTAAAATTTGATTTTCTGCCATAAGTATAACTGTGGCGGTAGAGCCAGAATCAAAATTGTGTCTAAATGCATCCTTCAGAAGCAGACAAGTTAATATCAAGACAATGCGTAACAAAGATTTAAGCCTGATTGGCCTAACGAAAAAGATGTCACTTGAGAGGTTACCCTTGAAAATGCAGAATCAATATCATCAATTGCCCTTAGCAATGCTTCCCTCAATATTTCCAAGTGAAAAGATCGATCAATGATTGAAGACACGGTCAGCTTGAGCCTGCATAGAGGAAATGACATTTTTCCTTGGATATTTACATCATGTAAATTTTTTTGGACAATAAGAGATGCTATTCGATAACTAAATAAAGATAGATGACACCCTGGAATAGCAAACCAAATCAAAAAGTAGACTGTAGCCTAAGATATCATTCTTTTATAAGTGACTGTGGCTTATTTATCATTTTACAGAATCACTTTAGTTTGCAGTTAAAAGATACATACATACATATATATATATATATATATATATATATATATATATATATAATAAATATATTCTTCCCCTTGACATAGTAATATTGAGGATCTAAATAAGGATGAGCATCTACTCTCACTGTTCCTGTATACAGGTGTAAACTATTAATGATGCGACAGCCTTCAAGAGACTCCGTAAAAGGAATCAGGAACTTCTGCTCATCTTAGTGTAAGCCTTGGATATATTAAAAACAAAATAGACATGATGCCCTACCTTTTCGTGCGTTTCCTTTCTGTGGGTTTTCTTTAGAGTAGTGGGAAAGAGAGGGGAGTCCTTATCAATTCTTAAAACTATGTTTTTTGTTTAGCATGTGCCAGCATAAAGAAAGGGAACTTAAATGCATGTTGCCAAACAAACAACATTTTCATTGTTTTTGTTATCAGAACTTGTAGGAGTTAGTTTAATTTGAAGAAAAAAAACATTCACTATTTCAAGAGGACGGCGAGAAGGAACAGAGTGTAGGAGACACCTCCCCAAGTTCAACTCATCCAGATTCCAGTTCAGAGTACTCTGTCCTCGTTCATTTGGCAAGAGTCCAATCATTTTCCTTGAAAGAACTGAAAATGTTGCATCAAGAAGAAAAAATGTATGCAGTGTGAAATACTGCAGTAACAGCTTTGATGCCATTTCACTTGCTTCAGCACCATTATGACCATCAAAAACTGCGACAACACCAACTGTAACCTCAGAAATACCATTAACACCTGCACCATAAAGAAAACTTAGAGATAACAGTGCAACACAAGGACAAGTAAGACTGTATGTGCACCCACCATGGTAAGTGTTAGTTAAGTAGTCAAATAGGAGTAAATAACACTAACTCTAATCCTATGTGTACTAAGAGTAGGACATGTAATGTCTGTATATATATAGGGCTCATTGTATCATTGAAGACAACACAAGA
>ML255189.1:0-10233 GCA_005239495.1 Nicotiana undulata
ACTTAGCTATTTATTTAAGAGACTACTAGACTAGGTTAACCTATTAAGAAGTTAATTTTAGGATGTTATGATTAACTAAATCAAGCTTGATTAATCCAGGTTAAATCATGACCAAACAGTGATACAGGACTAGCCAGCCTCTCAATTAACTAAGCAGCTAGTCAACTAACTCAAATCTCAAAAAAATAATCAGATCATCCATGAACAGTTAACCATGGGACATACATACAATCACAGATTAGCAAAGTTGTTTTCTCCTAATCTAACATTGATAATCGTATGAAAACGAGCCTTATACCCTGAATCAGGAGGTACAGTCATCTAAATGGCAAAATTAACTACTCAATCAACTAATCTATTAAACAACAAATAACACGAAGAGGAGAAGAGTTCAGAAGCAATGGTGACGACAGTTAAGATAGGGTATTGAGGAGAGGGGAGACAAGGCAACCTAATTCAAAACAGAATATCCATAATCGATACGACTTCCATATGCCAACGGCATACCAACACAACCCGGGCAGAATAGTTTATCGTAATCAAACGGTAACTTAATCAAAAATAGTTTTAGGTTTCTTTTATATTTGATTACAAATACAGAAAAATACATATTACAAAAGAAACAATGGATGCTTAAGGCGAAAACAATCCTAACAGTAATAGAGATTAATAGTCACAGGTTTTAGCATGATTTTTTCTTCAGTATTAAATGGAAAGCTAAGGAAAGAGGGGAAATACCCGTAAAACAAACGGTTTTGCCGGAGAAAATGGAGTCACCAGATTTTGGCCAGACTCTGGCGGGTTTGAAAATGGTTCAAACCCACATGAATCAATAGCTCTCATCAAAAGCTATTGACTCATGTAGGTTCGAGCCATTGATTGTCTTCGAGTCGTCTTGTAGAAGAACATTAGGGTTCCGAGTTTTCACATTTGAAATTACTCTAAATTGGTTAATTGTTTGGGGAAACCAACGTTTGGACGGGGTTGAGGAGGTCGTGGGGATTGTCGGGTTAAAAAATGAGGTCGATTGGAGAAGCTCCGCCGCTGGAGGCGATTTTTGGCCGGCGGAGTTAGGGCGGGGGGACGGTGGAGTTGCGGTGGTCCGGTGGTGGAAGCATGGCTGGCCTCTAATTAGAAGTGAGAGACGGAGGGGATGGGTTAAGAGAGGGGGGTGTTAGAATTTGTCAAAATGAAGGGTGTGGGGGTTGGTGAAACAATTGTATAGCTTAGGGGTGTGGGGTTCGGAACCGTTGGATCAAGATGATCCAACGGCTAGGGATGAGGTGGTGAAAAGAGGTCGTTTGGGATAGTGTATGGGGCAGGCCGGATAGTTATTTAATTTTGGGCTGGGGAGTGTGGGTTGTAAAGACCAACTTTTTGGGCCTGGGCAAGTTAGCCCAGGTCCAAATTAACACTCTACAATTAATTGAATCTAATTAAGCCCTATAATTAATTAATCTTAATTTAGTTAAAACGAAACCTACTTAAATCTAAAGAAAAATGTAAGAATTAGTTCCAAACCTTACTTCATCTAATCGTAGATTAATTAGTAATAAAATCATTAATTTTATACTCTTAATTAAATCCATGATTTATTGGATAAAAATGATTAATTTTAGTAATTAGTTTCCAACACTACATTACATAAAACAATCATCATTCGTCTATTATTTAATTCAGTTAATTACAGATAACAAATTCATAATTCTCTAGTAATAGTGATGCAATTTCGATAACTTTAAAAGATGAATTATAATCAATGCAAATGCGAACAATTCACAATTAATCACTAAAATTCAAACAAAATTCATGAAATCAAATAATTCATTGAGATTTTATAGGAGGATATGGCGAGCAAAAATCACGCGCTCACAGCGATTACTATTTCAGTATGTTATATTCCTAGTTGTTTTCTACCTATGCTTCTACTGTTCTACATGCAATTGATGCCCTGTTTTGCCTGATGATACTTTCCATGCTCAACTCTTTACTTTTTTATGATTAAGCCAGTATTTATTATGAGCTTTACCTATTCTTGTGTACATCGGTTAGGCCATTTTTATGCTTGTTCAGTATCATGTGTGAACCTTCCTATCCCTGGTTCCCTGGATTGTTCATCTGTCAATATTTGACTTGTATGACTATTACTTGCTCTTAATTTCACTTATCACAACTATTTTCTTTTACTATCTCCTGTTACTGTCTAAACTTGGCCATTTCTTGGTCCCCTGAACCTCTTTGATTTTGTGTACTCATGCTTAAGTGAGTTTTCATAATGTCTCTGTATCTCTTGGTGTTATTATGTGACCCATTTCCTTTTTGTCCCATTATCCTTGTGTGCAATCCTGTATTGTTGAACTATTGATTAATGTTTCTGTCTATTTTAAGTTAACCTTTCAAAAAACTAACTCTCCAGTTTTAAAAACTTTTTTCTTAAACTATGAACTTTCCTCTCTTCCTGCACATTACAGTACTCCTAGAAAATTAGGTCCCACCCCCTTCGTGGGAGCATTGCCTTGAGTACCCCTGAGTACTCATGGAACTTTGACAGACAAGGCTGATAATTCCACACTGCACTTTGTTAAAATATTGGCCATCTTCCTGGGTGCTGGTATTGGCCAGGGATCTATTGGACCCTTTGGGAGCTTTGCCGCACCCATGCCATTAAGGTTGTGGAACTCGAAAGGAGTGAGGCTGAAAGATTGGGCCTGGTTGAAGGCTCCCTATAGAATAATTTCTTATTTTCTTTTTCTTCATTAATGTAATTTATTATTATTGGCATGTAATAATTTGTAAACGAATAATTGGGGCTGGATAGTGAATTTGGGAAGGGTTATGCATGCTTAGCTTAGGTGATGGGTAGGAGACATGCTTATAGGACTTTATTTGTGCATTAGATAACTTGTATAGGACATGCATCTCACATGGTAGAAATCTTGTTTTAGGTCTTTTCACTTTCAGCATAATGTCATCCTCATTCCATAATCCTGCTCAATTGATAACAAGCATAATAAACTGTCATGAGGTCATTACTGCATTTCCATCTTAGAAACCATATGTTAGGAACTTCTATGTGCATTAGATATCCTGTTGTTTAGGATCTCATACTTGTTTGAATTGTGAATTGTTAAAATGCCTAATCAGCATGCTTAATCTAATAAAATACGGTTAGCCTACTTGATACATTTTATGCAAATATATTCTTTAAAATCATAATCAAATACGCATGTTCACCTTTGATATAGTTAGGCAATGTATACGACGCCTAGGAAAACGTTAGGCCTAATGCGTATTAAAATCAAACCAATCATGTTCTACTAGTTTAATCAGCCTCCTTTAACCTTTTGAACTCTGCCGCTCCCATTCTTTATTTTGCCTCTATGAAGGTCACCCTACTTCTTATTAAAACTCCTCTATATATATTTTTTAACAAATCTTGAAGTCGCGCACTTTCTAACACTTATGATTTTCTGGTTCTTGCACTATTATTTTTTTAAATTGTTGTGTTGTATAGCTACTTCACTTCCCTCTTATGTGAACCTTATTTGTTACTTGCTCACCGTCCAAATTCACAAAGCTTATTGGCTGGGACCCACAGTTGTGTATCTCGAGGGATGCCTAATACCTTCCCCTTGAGATAATTTCAAGCCCTTACCCAATCTCTGGTAACGCGAACTAGTTCATGAGTTATCAACTCTAGGTGCCCTAACGCACCATAAAAATCGTTAGGTGGCGACTCTTCCTTAAACCTCTTCCTTTAAGGAGTTGTCCAGAATATCATCAACCCGATCTCTCCGTACCCAACCCGTGCAATAGAAAAAGGGGGCGCAACAGCATTCACATCCGTAGATAGGTTGCTTTAAGTGTTGTGATATTAGGCACATGGTGAGGGATCGTCACAGACTTAGGAGGGGAGGACCCCTACATGGTACTTAGGTTGTGGTTTCTACTCTAGTTTCTACTCCACCTGCACAACCAACTAAGAGTGGATGATAGGCATATAGAGGGAATTCTAGATGGGGAGGCTAGGCCAGTTTTTATGCTTTCCCCGGTAGGACTGAGGTTGTTGCATCAGATGATGTTATCACTAGTATTTTTCTGTCCGCCATAGGGATGCATTCATTTTATTTGATCCAGGTTCCACTTATTTGTATGTTTCCTCCAATTTTGCTTCATATTTGGACATGTCTCGAGATGCTTTGAGTACTCATGTTTATGTGTCTACCCTTATTGGGGATTCTATTATTGTGGACCACATTTATTGCTCCTATTTTGTCACTATCGGAGATTATAAGACTAGGGTTTATCTTTTGTTACTCAATATGGAAGACTTTGATGTGATTTTGGGCATGCATTAGTCGTTACCATATCACGCTATTCTTGATTTGCACGCTAAGACAATGACGTTCCCTATGCCAGGGTTGTCGACGTTGGAGTAGAGGGTGGTTTATTTCCTAAAGACACAGCGAATGGTTAAGAATGGACTCTTGGCATGCATTACCTTTATGAGGTATGTTAGTGCTGGTACCCCTGTCATTGAGTCAGTTCTGTTAGTTAGAGAGTTTCCAGATGTGAGAGTGGGTTAGGTGGCCTACGGACTTGCATTTCCACCCAGCTTATTGGGAGTTCACCCGATGTTCCACGTTTCTATGCTTCAGATGTATTATGGCGACCCGTCACAAGTGTTAGACTTTAGCTCAGTGCAATTGGACAAGAATTTAACCTATGTTGAGGATTTGGTGGGTATTTTGGGAAGGTCGGTCTGGATGTAGAGGTTGAAGAATGTCACAACGATGAATGTTAGGTGAAGAGGTCAACGATCGAGGAAGCAATTTGAGAGACCGAGCATGATATGCGGAGCCGATATCTTTACCTTTTTGGCACTCCAAGTATTTCCCTATACTCGTTCGAGTAAAATATTTTTTTCAAAAGGTGGGAGAATGTAATGACCCCACCAGTCGTTTTGAGTAACTTAGCCCCGGTTCCACTATTGGATGCTTTACATAGGTGTAATTGCAATTTTGGGACATGCCGGGGTGGTTGGTTGATTTTCAGAAGAGTTTTGGATTAATAAGGTACACTTAGTCCCTTGGTTGGAGGCTTAAGTTGTAATAGTTGGCCGGAGTTTGACTTCGTGACGACTCCGAAATGGTGTTATGGTGGTTCCAATAGCTTCATAAGGTGATTCTTGGCTAAGGTGTGTGTTCGATTTTTGGTTTTGATGTTCCTAGGTTGTTTATGCTTAAATGGGTGGATGTTGGAAAGTTGATAGGTTAGACCAAAGGTTGACATTATGGATATCAGGTTCGAATTTTTGTTACGGGATTTGGTATAGGTCTGTTGCATCATTTGGGTGCACATAAAATATTTAGTGGCTAGGATCTCTAGAACATTATTGTAAATTAAAAAGCTCGAGGCAAGCTATGTTGGCTAAACTCCTCTCGTAGAATTGAATTCCCACGATGATCTTGTAAGTCTCGAGTTGTCCATTATGAGTTGACTTTTCTGAATAAGTTTGGCGCTGGATGATGTATACATACGAATATGTTCAAGATGTGTTCCGGTATGTTCTTAACATATTGTGCTATTCTTGGGGAGAGTATTTGAAGTATGAGTATGTATTAAAATGTTGTGACTTCAAGTCAAGTCCAAATGAGAATGATCACTTAAAATTGTATATGAGATCATATGTGCCTAAGACCCTAATTTGTCCAAGAATATGTTTAAAGTGTTAATTTTAAAGTCCTTGTTGTTGATTATCCATGATAATGATCGAAAGTTAATAGTGAGCATGAATTAAGAAATACGGCCAACGTGTCTAGAATAATATAGCGTTATGGCCCATGATGCCATTAAAATAGATAACATGTAGAAGAATATGAATTCAGTGGTAAATACTTTTAATAATAAATGCTTTGGGAGTATCGTTTAACCACCGAGGAAGGGTAAGTCGGAACAACCTAACCCCGAAACTACATGTGCCGGTGTAGGAGTGATTGAGGGGTAAATCCCGTGTTAATGTGATGAGACGATTTCCCCTTATATGGGATGAGATTTGTGTGTTGAGATGTTTACCCCTTAAAATGAATGATATTATTGCTAGCTAGAGGTGATGTGATGTCGACCTACACGGTATTTTGGTGAGACGGCTTAGCCGATCGGGCTGAGATCGGACGTCATGTCCCGCACATGCTTGTACTGGGGAAGTACATCTCATGGTGTGACGGCTTAGCCGGTCGGGCTGAGATCGGTCTCCGTGCTAAAATACGGTGGTGTATCGGTGCTTAAGATATCCCAACATAAATTACCGAAGCCTATTTGAATTTTATCTTTCCCCTAACTTGACACCTTGATACTGTTTGAGTTATTTTTATTTATTTCATGTTTTAAGCTCCGCCAACTGGTGCTCATTCTACTGTGATGGTGTTTAGTTTTACATACTTGTACTATTCAATATGTACTAAAGTCCCTTTTTCCATAGGCGCTGCATCTTTAATGGATGCAGGTGGTTCCATAGCAGGTGGTATTGATCAGTGATAGCAGAATACACTCTCCTCAACTGAATTGGTGAGCCTCACTTCATTTTGGGGTCCTGCATCTTCTATCCTTTGTACATAGCGAGTTGAGGTATGGCCTGGACCTTGTTGCTGGCATTGTCATAGTACTCTTTTGTTCCTGTTAGGGGCTCTGTAGACTTAGTGTGTGTGTATCTCTTTTTAGAAAGTTAAACTGAAAATGTTGTAATTGTACCACCTATTCCACTTTAACTATGATTGTACAATGTATTGTTTTTTAGAACTGTTAGTGACGTAACTAATTAAAGTGAACTCGTTCTATTCCCATTACCTTTACTGCCAAATTAATAAAATGTATTCTTCTTTTTATTCATGGGTAAGTTGGGTAAACGGCACCTTGCAGGCTTGCTCAACCAAGGTAACTTTGTTGACCGCCGGTCGCGCTCCCCGAGGTCGGGGCATGACAATATGGTTTTGCATAAGTTTTGTATGTTGAAATTTAATTAGTTCATAAGAATTGAATTGAGGTGAGTTTCCTAGTTTTGATGTTTTTTGGCATGATTTGAGGCCTTGAGCAGGTCCCGGGGGCCTCGGGTATGCTTCGGATGGGTTTCGAACTATTTCCTCTTATTTTGGGACAACTGTTTTGTTGGTTCCTAGTTTGGTACATCGTAGTCACAACCATTGTGTCCCATTCATGGAAGGTAATCAAGTGGCTGGTGGGTTTTTCCCTTTGCGTTCGCGAAGGAGGGACCGCATTTGTGGAGCTTGGGGAGGCTGTGGCCTCGCAATTGGGGAATAGATGCTGTATTCGGGTAGAAAGGAAGGTTGGTTAGGCATCATGCTTTTGGCCTTTACGTTATCGGGAGACAAGGCACATTTCTGTAGGCATAACTAGGTTAGGCATCGCGTTCGCGACTAGGATGTAGCATTCTCGAAGAAGGGTGAAGCGGTTGGGTGAGTTTGGTCTTCACGATAGCGAAGTTTATTCCTGGATCGCGAAGTGTTTGGCAGACCACATAAGTACTCGATTTCGAGGGTTTTGGTTACTTTTTCAAATTTTGAGTTAGAGAGCTCGGATTTGGATGATTTGGGAGGGGGAGGATTTTCACGATGTGGATTTGGGTAAGTATTTTTTACTCAGATTTGTTTATATTTCGTTATTTCAACCTTTAATTTAGCGATTGTTTGAGGAAGCAAATTGAAGAAATTAGGTATTATAGTATAAAAATGATTTCTAAGACATAAATTGTTGGTTTGAGGGTTGATTTGGGGCTGGGTTTGGATGAAACACATATATTTGAACTCGTATCAGAATGTGTGTTCCGAATTTGTGAGTTTTGTCGGATTTAGGGATGTAATCCTGAGGTTAACTTTTTGGGTTAACTTTTAATAATTGAACAAAAATTGTAGCTTTATCATTTTGGCTTGTTTCCTATGACTTCTACTACTATTATAAAGTTATTTTGGCTAGATTGAGTCGTCCGAAGGTTAATTTGTGCGGAAAGGGGTTCTTAGAGTTACTATTTGGCTCATTTAAGGTATATATCTTGCCTAACTTTGTGTGGGGAGAAATTTTCCTTAAGATTTTGTCTAATTGCATTTTTTGTATTATGTAGAATGTGTGTATATGAGGTGACGAGTATGTACACGGGACTATGTGTGGTAATTGACCTGATTAGACCTTATGCTATTAATATGTCTTGAATTGAAATTTGTTTGTTTTTTGAAGCACTCTTAATGTTGTTCATTCTACGTACCCTTATATTATTGTTATGATTCTCGTACACTTTGTTGTGGAGAACGGGGCTATATGTGTTATGATAGTGGTATTGTTGTTGTTTTGATGTTGAGCGGTTGATTGTTGTGTTGTGAATGAGATAGTATGTTGTGGCATAAGGGTGGTGTGTACATTGATGCACATGCATCTAGACAAGGGGGCTTATGCACGTGTTGCTAGAAAGGGGAAATATTTTATCGTTTGATGCACACACGGGAAGATAAGGGGGCATATGCGCGTGAAGCGATTTTCGAAAAATATTTTGAATATGAATCTCACACGGCGTCATAAGGGTGATTTGTGATTATGTTATGTGGTACTGCGGGGTGACTCTTGATTTTATTCTTGTGTTGGAATGGGATGATGATTTAAATATTTCCTTAAATGATTTCATTTTGTGTTTCACCAAATTTTGTTAATTTTCTTTGTTATCACATGCTTATTCTTTGTTGCTATTTGTTTGTTATGCTTTCCATTATTAGTTCAATATTGATATTTTGCTTATTTGACTAGTGAGTGTATTGACTACAATTTCATCAGTACTCCACCGAAGGTTTATCTGGATACTTATTGGGTACCAATTATGTGTACTCATATTATGCTTCTACACATTTTTGTGTAGATCCAGGTACTTCAGAGCGTGTTGGTCGTTAGTGGATTGATCTGAGTTGCTGTGCATACTTCATGGTATACCTGTTATTTCGCTCACAAGCCTAAGAGCCACCTTCTGTTATTCTTTGCTACTGTTTGTTTTATTTCCAAACAGTGTTGTATCTTTCAATTTCTAGGGTACTCTCTGTAGAGCTTATGACTTAGTATTACCGGGATTAGGGATTTATAATTATCGCATTCCGTTGTTTGTTATATTATGACGCTCTTCATCTTTTCAATTAATATTTAAGTTAGTAAATTCTGTTGATCTCGTCATACCTCGTCTTAGAAATTAGGTGTTATCGCGATCCTCAAGGTGGGATTTTGGGGCGTGACGGAATCAAAGGCCAAATCACACGTTGAGCTCTCTATCTCATGTTCATAAACTCCTATACTTCCAACCAAGTGTCCTACTCTTGCCTAAACACCTCGGATCTCAACTAAACGTTTTCACAAGTTCCATCCAATAATATTAACCTATCTCAAGTTCCAGTATAACAGTCAGAGTCCAATAACCTCATAGACAACTCTTGATCTAACTTACTCTCGAATTCTTTAAATTGCCGACTTTTGACAAATCAAGCTAAATCTTCTAGGCATATGCAAAATAAAATTCCAACTAATACCTATGTTAAAAATCATCATACAACCCTATTGGATCTCTCAAATTAGCAATCCGTAATCGTTTACTCAAAAGTCAAATGTTGGCCAACTCATCCAATTCCAAGCTCAAACTAGGAACTAAGTGTTACAAATCACTCTTGAAACCACGAAAGTCAAATCACTTCCCAACAAGTCATATAGTATCAAATACACATACGGAAAACATCAAATAAGGGGACCGATTCTAATACTCAAAACAACCTGTCGGATCATTATAATCCCTGTTGCTACAAGTAAATCTGGATTTACCTTTATTAACTAATAACAGAAGCTTTTCACTACGAGAGCACTTCATTAAGGAGTCTAGATTTGCCACTGAAAAATTTGTACTATATAAATTTATGATCATCAAAAGTCTTGACGCAGCTTCCACCAAATTGGATGACTTGGTTATTCACTTTATCATTGTCGGTGGTTGGGTTTCAATCATTTCTCGACCAACTCCTATAAATTATTTAAAAATAAAATTAGTTTTCAAAAGATTTGCGCAATCTGCTAATGTTACACGTTTTCCGTAGTTACTTCATGTTGTCGATTTAAACATTTTCGTACGGTTACTGCGGGTTAGTAATATATATATATATATATATATATATATATATATATATATATATATATATATAT
>ML255190.1:3592-27898 GCA_005239495.1 Nicotiana undulata
AATCCACACCTATCACAAACACTCCACTCATGGGTTTGAAATTGTGCGCACAATCCATCCTCGGGAGAATTTAAAATTTTTTGCCACGAGTGTGGTCCTCCACAATAAGGACAAGGGTCATCAAAATATGAACAACTACCATCCGACCAATATTCATTATATGATGCCATATTTTTTTAATTTTTTTGAAAAATTAGGAGAATAAACAAGAAATATTAACACAAATATTCACAAGTTTGGACCAAAGCACTTAAGCTTACTTCTCCAACAACCTAAGTTACGCCAATTGTTCCCCGGCAACGGCGCCAAAATTTGATACGCTCAATTTACACCTTAAAAGAGTGCAAGCGATCGTTGTCAAATATAGTAACCCAACAAGGTTGGGGTCGAATCCCACAGAGAGCAATATGAGGGCGATTAGGAATGCTAAAAAGTTATCACTTATCGCGCAATGCCAAATAATTAAGATTTTGGGTTTTTGATAATTGTTTATAGCTAAATGCGAAAATATAAACTAACCTAAAAAGCGAGTAAAATGATCAATGACAACAAGAATGAATGCATAAGAAATTACACTCAAGTAACGATCCAATGTATTTTACGATTTTACAAATATGAGTGAGTTATGTTAATTAGCAACAGATAATATTTCTTAATTAGCTTTTCCCAAAGACTGACAAGACTTCCTAAATAAATTATTCCTAGCCCAATTAGGATATTAAGCACTTCCGGGTTTGGCTACAAGTAGTTCAATCCTATCCCTAGGTAGAATCTATAAAATGAGGGTTAAATCCTCAAGTTCTTGTTAATTAATCTTTCCCAACCCCAAATAATCTTTTCCAAAATTAATTCGGAATTAATGGGCAAGTCCTAGGGTTAGCTAATCCCTTTGGAAACATTAAAGAACAATAATAATTAAAATAACAAACACCCACTTCACAAATATAATAAAATCATTCAATACATAAGCACAACAAGGTATTTAATCCACACTTTAAATATGAATATTCCCATAAACCATATTCAAGTGTTGGAAAAATACTACACACTTAGATATTCAATACAAAACAAGGAAATGAAGAAATAAACATAAATGGGTAAGAAATACTTAACCACAATGGTGAACTCTTCAAGACCCAAGTGTGTGTGCAAAGCCCTAGCTTAAAAACATGTTTTTCTCTCTCTAAATAATATTTACAAAGCTGAAGATATGTCTAAAAATATGCCAAGATGCAGAAAATATCTGCTGGGTCGAGTATATAAGAGGTTTGGGGATTAAAACATGAAATTACAAAACTGCCCAGCACTTGCCCAGAATTACTACTGTGCGTTCGCACACATGCACCCGCGATCGCACTGAGTCACTCCCCAGAACTCTGCAATCGCATGCTATATTGTGCGTTCACACAATGTTTTTGACCCCACTGTTGACCAGACTACTTTTCTCCTGTGCGTTTGCATTGATCAAGCTGCGGTCGCACTGCGTCATCCATCAAGACTTATGCGATCGCGTTATGTCACTTGCGATCGCACAGAGTATACAACTGGGCAGAAATATTTTCCAATTTTTCTCCCTTTTTGACTTGTTTTCATACTATTTCTTCACAATCATCTCCAGATCACTTGACACCTGGAATTTTACCAATAAGCATCAATAAACGTCTTACTTTGTCAACAAATTTACACAAAATATCAAGTATTAAGAGGAGATAAGTTGGTAAAATACCAACTCATCAATGCTTCGAGCTTAATCAATATCGCACGATAAGGAATGAAAGAAGGGAGATTATCCTAATAGTTCTGTAGCCTCTCGAAGATAAGTAAAGACGTCTCCGTACCGATCTGCAAGACTCTACTAAACCTACTTATGACTCGTAGCACCTATGAACCTAGAGCTCTGATACCAACTTGTCACGACCCAAAATCCCTCAGAAGGAGTCGTGATGATACCTAGTCTCTAAGACTAGGTAAGCCTAACATTAACAGAAATAAGGACAATATTTACTAACTTCGAACAATTCCGAAATAGAAATCTCTAAACAATTTATAATCCCAAAACGGTAGTACAAGTCATAAGCCTTTCTATGAGTGGTTGTACAAAATGAATACATCACTCTTCTAGAACAAAAGAAAACAATGGAAATAAGTACAATAGAAGGTGACTCTGAGACATGCGATCGCAGAAACAAGTTTACCATGAGTCTCCACAGCAACGATCACAACTACTAACGTTCAAATACCTAGATCTGTACAAAGATATACAGAGGTGTAGTATGAGCACACCGCAGTGGTGCCCAGTAAGTATCAAGACTAACCTCGGTGGTGTAGTGACGAGGAACAGTCAAGACACCTACTGGCCAAATAGATTGAACATGATATGATAATAAACTACCAAGATAAAGATAACAAAGTAATGTCAATAGTAGGGAGAGATCAAACTACAAACAGTAGAGATAATAAAAGGAAAACAAAGATGGTAATGAAAGATAACCAAGTAAATTAACATCAACATGGCTGGAACAGAGACAAGTAAAAATGTGCTCAAATGAAGAAGGCGGTGTTAACTCAATCAATCACACCATTTCTAATACACAATCCCGACCATCTCAATCCTTGGTGTCTCATATCATAAATCTCAATTTCTAAACCCTTAGCACACATGGCACCTTGTGCCCAAATATTTCCATCTCACTTTGCACAAAAAAATACACGTACTACCCAGAACATAATGTCCGCAACCAATGCAATTAAGACGCCCCAGGAGTTTCATTTATATAACATAAAACAAATTTTTAGTTTCTAAGCCAATTAGGAAATCAACGAGAAAAGAGGAAGTTATTTTTTTGAAATCATTTGAATGAAGAAAATATCCTCTTTTCAAATAAAATACAACATCAAATAAGCTATTGCCTTTAATATAAGATTTATTAACTAAAACTTAATTGAAATTCCTTTTTAAGTAAGATCAAATCTCAAACAGGTTAAGGAAATTTAATTGAGAAACTAATTGAAATAAAATATAACAATTATTGGAATTTGAATTATATATATATATATATATACACAAACGACGAGTTCAAATTTAAAAGGTGATACAAAGTAGCGCAATACTAATTCCTTTATTTTAAACCACTATATTACTAACAACTTAGTAGGACAAGAAGAAATGATTCAACGTAGTAACTTTACTTTTAAAAATAATTCACCAGAGTAATAGTTTCAGGAAAAGAATTCAAGGAACAACGGCAAGTCAATAACTCAATGTCAATAACCCGATCCTCAAAGCTCAGTGAAACCCGAAATACAAATTATCAAAGTCTTGTACAAATGAACTAGAGTCTTATCAGTGTCCAATTATATCCATTCGCTAAGTGAATATAAAACTACCGAATAACTTGCACAGTCAGAAAGGAACACATATTTGCACAAAGTCATAGAGCAACTCATAATTAAGAAGTATAAAAGCAGTAAGGAAGGCAATCACTTCAATTAAGTAAAATAAGGGCCACAAGTAAGAGTTAGAGAAAAGCTAACAATATGTATAGGGCATGTAGAGGTAAAACTAGCAAATAGGAAATCCAATTATATCAGAAAACTTCCCGCTTAATGAACATAAGGACCTAAGAACCCTAAAAATAAATTTTCCAGAAATAAGACCGGGAACGCACTCGTCACCTTGCATGCACGGGATACAATTAACACAGAGGACTCAAATCCTAAGGGGAAGTCCCCCACACAAGGTTAGGCAAGATACTTACCTCAATAGCGTAAAATCCTACCCTGGGATACCCTCGTCTCTGGACTCGGTCTCCAAAAGCTCCAAATATAACCATAATCATATTAGTACCATCAACGAATCGAATTCCACAATAAAAACTACTAGATATGCCAAAAATCCTCATACGATGTCCAAATTCGACGATTCTTTTTGCTATGGGTCCGTAATTACTATACACATCTAATGATTCATTCAAAAAATAAATCGGAGCCCATTTGTTCAATATGATATCATTTATGCTTGAAGAAACGGTGCCGAAACATATCAAATCAACTCAGAATGAACTCAAATTTTGCACACAAGTCCTAATACATCATACGGAGCTACTTGTGCCCCCAAACAATCGAGCGAAGTGCAAATTCTCAAAACGACTGGTCGAGTTGTTACATTCTCCCCTGCTTAAACATACGTTCATCCTCGAACGTGACAAGAGTTGTTCCAAAGCCATCAAACCACTGCATGAACTCACCATACATAGACCCGGGGGTGATTCCCCATCACCCAAACCTATGTAGGACTGACAACGCAATTTAACCGAAGATCTCACTTCATCCTTAGTCCATAACCAAATCTCAACATCTAAAATTCATCATAGGACTCGGATCTCGCATCATCTCACTGTATAACCTGAACAAGCTAAATCGAGCCATAATTCCAACCGAGGGTACAGTCACACGATGTTCCATACAACTCAAATGCCCGTAGCAATAACTTTTGACCACCATAGTTTCCCAAATAACATTCTGGATGTCGAAAATACACTTCACATTGAATAGAACCTTGTTCCGGACCTCCACAACACTTCCCATGATAAAGAAACATGCATGGACTCATAACCGCCGATGCACTCAACACGTCAAGAAGCTCTCTCGTCCGTCAAGGGCCATTGCCCAAATCTTAGTAGAAACAACCTCATACTTCCAAACACTCCTCACCCCCAATATGATAGTGAGAATCTAAGGTAACCTCATCTCAACCAATACAAGCAGCACAACTAACAACTCATCACGGAACCACACGGATTCTCATGCCACACAGCTCGTACACTAACTCAGCAATAACTTAGTTATGCAGTACAAATAGAAGGAAAGCAAGGTATACGGGTTATCTAACAAGTACAACGTGTGTAACAACAAATGTACAGTTTCATTAAATCATCCCAAAGAGGGAAAACAAAACACCAAATAAACACAAGGAAAGGGTATCCCACATAACATCTGTTGCGGCGTGCATCCTGCTCCCAGATACTCATCAAGCCAAAGTGCTCGGGTTCACTGATCACATGAATATTGATATCAGACACAGTAGAGTGAACACGTATAACTCTGGATAAATGGATAGAATTAACAAAACATGAAATAAAGCAAGCACAACTAAGGTGCAATGAACCAATCAACATCACGAGGGCCATTTTGCCCACATCGCCATAAGGCATGAATGAAATTACAACATGTGTGGAGAATAATCATACAACCTCACATCCCATCACGACATAAGAGAATAACACATAACATAGGCCAGGGGTACAAATAATATCCATTCTTCCTGGTAACATAACCGTGATAACAATCTCACAAGAGCACCCAAACTTGACCTGATATAAAATACATATTCTTGTTGAGCTTTCAAATAGCCCCCAACCCAAATCTTGTTCATTCCCAAATAGGTAAATATCCTCCCAAAAGTCCATTGAAACCTATCGATAATGTATGCTATCAGTTATCCCATTCTCAACATGCCTTCACAATCTGCATACAAGAAATAGCCCGCATATGGGGACATTCACATACAAGAAATAGACCGCATATGGGGACATCTAGCCCCAAAACTTAGGAATACCAAAATTTCCATACCCGAACTCAACTACGCTAATCGAATGGCTGATACATCACTCACACCCCATCATTTTACTTAAGCACCCATATAGATTTTCCGGCCGCGTGACAAAACCTGAACCTCAAAAGCCTCAAAACCTAGTAATCACCATGCCACGAGCCACGCACCCACAAACCAATACTCAAGGGTCTTTCCTAAAATGCACGTTATTCACATATGATATCCAATAATACCAACCTTCTATAAACTTCTGATATCCATCCAGGAGAAAACCATAATTTACAACATATTCCTTATGCCCATAGCAGCCAACCGACTCACCGTTGCCGAAACAATCGAGAACTCTCTGAGATCCGTCCGCATGCAACTAAACCCCAGTTAGACCGCATCTTCCCAACTCAATCGATCCACATAAACCGTCCAACCCAAGAATACTTCCACAAATGCTGGTAGGGAATTCCCATTCAAAAAGGACTAATTACTTTCATTGCTATGCTGACCCAACACCACATAGTTGACCCATTTCTTCGGTTACTTCTAGTTTTTCCTCTGAGGTAACACTTCTCACTATCGATACACAACTACCCCAACCAAAACTTATTGCAGAAAATCCTAGTACAATCCACGTAACCCACAACTCATAAACCACCGTATCTCCCTTGAAGCACCCCATGATTCCTCGACCGAGATGCCCACGCTAAATAGACCTTCTATGAATCTGAAGCTATTTCTCCGACCCCCTTTTGACACTGCAATGAAAATAGATTAATGACGTAGAAACACCATAAGTTCCAACATCACCCCATGCAAGATCTCATATCTTATTCATATACAAATTTCGGGAACCTTCAAATACCATCTATATACACTTCTTAGGCCAAAACTGAGGTAAAACATGACTCTGCAAACTGAATGTCGGTAGTGGACTCCCCCACTTGGCTCGAAGCCATAGAAAACAACATCTGATGATCCGCAAAACTATTCTTCACACTCGACAACACCAATCACAAGGTACTCAATTCATCCACTAAGCGCATGTCCATTCTCGTGGCGTGCAAACTCGCTTCCTTCAGTGCCTTGAATGACCATATGTACCTTCCGCTGATTAGAAATCTCATATGAACCACATATTCTACAATACCACCAACTATCCTCAATCAACATCCACCTCGTGACCCCACCACAATCTCGACGACTAGTCAACCAATCAAACCTTCCCAAGCTCGTACTCATCCACCAGAAGCCGGAACCCGCTGCACCTCCATGTGAACAACTGAATAGTCTCTCAATACCCCTGTATCTTCAGTCTGGATGACACGTTGAGACAATGTCTGAGCATCCCTGACTCCCTCGTAGCGCGTCTGTAGCATCACGAACCACTGGCACATAGCGAACACTGGAAGCGCAATATCATACACGAGTGGATGTAAAGGAACATAAGTTATATGCTTCGAGATGAATCAATATCACACGACAAGGAATGAAAGAAGGGATATTACCCTAATACTTCTATATCCTCTCGAAGATAAGTACAGACGTCCGTACCGATCCGCAAGACTCTACTAAACCTGCTTATGACTCGTAGGACCTATGAACCTAGATCTATGATACCAACTTGTCACGACCCAAAATCCCTCCGAAGGAGTCATGATGGAACCTAGTCCCTAAGACTAGGTAAGCCTAACATTAACAGAAATAACGACAATATTTACTAACTTCGAACAATTCTGAAATAGAAATCTGTAAACAATTTATAATCCCAAAATCGGTAGTACATGTCATAAGCCTTTCTATGAGTGGTTGTACAAAATGAATACATCATACTTCTAGAACAAAAGGAAACAATGGAAATAAGTACAATAGAAGGTGACTCCGAGACCTGCGATCGCAACAACAGGTTTACCACGAGTCTTCACAGTAACGATCCGCATAGCTACTAACGATCAAATACCTGGATCTGTAAAAAAATATACAAAAATGTAGTATGAGCACACCACAGCGGTGCCCAGTAAGTATTAAGACTAACCTCGGTGGAGTAGTGACGAGGAACAGTCAAGACACTACTGGTCAAATAGATTGAACAGGATATGATAATAAACTACCAAGATAAAGATAACAAAGTAATGTCAATAGCAGGGGGAGATCAAACTACAAACAGTAGAGACAATAAAAGGAAAACACGGATAGTAGCGAAAGATAACCAAGTAAATTAACACCAACATTGCTGGAACATAGACAAGTAAAAAAGTTTCTCAAATGAAGAAGGCGATGTTAACTCAATCAATCACACCAGTTCTAATACACAATCCCGACCATCTCAATCCTCGGTGTCTCATATCATAAATCTCAATTTTCAAACCCTTAGCACGCATGGAACCGTGTGCCCATTCCATCTCACTTTGCACAACAAAATTCACGTACTACCTAGAACATAATGTCTGTAACCAATGCAATTAAGACGCCCAAGGAGTCTCATTTATATAACATAAAATAATTTTTTTAGTTTCTAAACCAATTAAGAAATCAGCGAGAAAAGAGGAAGTTATTGTTTTGAAATCATTTAAATGAATAAAATACCCTTTTCAAATAAAATACAACATCAAATAAGCTATTGCTTTTAATATAGGATTTATTAAATTACAACTTAATTGGAATTCCTTTTGAAGTAAGATCAAATCTCAAACGGGTTAAGGAAATTTAACTGAGAAACTAGTTGAAATAAAATATAACAATTATTGGAATTTGAATATATATATATATATATATATATATATATACCCGACGAGTTCAAATTTAAAAGGTCATACAAAGTAGCGTAATACTAATTCTTTTATTTTCTATCACTATGTTATTAACAACTTAGTAGGACAGGAGGAAATGATTCAACGTAGTAAATTTACTTTGAAAATTAATTCATCAGAATAATAGATTCAGGAAAAGAATTCAAGGAACAACGGGAAGTCAATAACTCAATGTCAATAACCCGATCCTCAAAGCTCAGTGGAACCCGAAATACAAATTATCAAAGTCTTGTACAAATGAACTAGGGTCTTATCAGTATCCAACTATAACCAATCCCTAAGTGAAATGTTTAATTACCAAATAACTTGCGCAGTCAGAATGGAACATATAAGTACATATATTGATGCGGCGTGCATCCTGATCCCACCAATCCTCCCTTATTCCTCCTTAACAATTACATTAACAGTAAATGATATATATATATATATATATATATATGTTGCGGCGTGCAACCCGATCCCACCAATCCTGCCTTATTCCTCCTTAGCAATTAAAATAACAATATATAATATTTAATATGTTGCGGCGCGCAACTCGATCCCACCAGTACTCCCTTATTGCTCCTCAATATATCACCCTTATTCCTCGTGTTGCGACGTGCAACCAGATCCCACATGTCCACTCTTATTACTCATGTTGTGGTGCGTAACCCGATCCCACCAAACATTAGTTCAAATCAACAACAACAACCAATCCACAACTCAATTACCAGAATTTCTACTACCAAGAGTATGAGTACACGACAACAAGAGAATCACAAAAAATATCAAAGGAATACAACAACCTTCACAAGGACAACGAGGCAGGTAAGGAACGTGATAACTTCACCGGCAACCACAACAATTGAACATGTAGCATATTGCACAGAGTCATAGAGAAACTCACAATTAAGAAGTATCAAAACATTAAGGAAGGCAATCACTTCAATTAAGGCAAGTAATGGCCAAATAACAAGTAAGAGTTAGAGAAAATTTTACAACATGTATAAAGCATGTAGGGGTAAAACTAGCAAATAGGAAACCCAATTATATCAGAAAACTTCCCGCTTAATGAACATAAGGACCTAAGAACCCTAAAGACATATTTTACACAAATAAGACCGGGCACGCACTCGTCACCTCGCATGCACGAGCTACATTAACACAGAGGACTCAAATCCTAAGGGGAAGTCCCCCACACAAGGTTAGGCAAGATACTTACCTCAATAGTGTAAAATCCTACTCCGGGATGCTCTCGTCTCTGGACTCAGTCTCCAAAAGCTCCGAATCTAGCCATAATCATTTTAATACCATCAACATAGGCTAATGAATCGAATTCTACAATAACAACTACAAGATATGCCAAAAATCCTCATACGATGTCCAAATTCAACGAGTCTTTTTGCTACGGGTCCGTAATTACGATACATATCTAATGCTTCAATCAAAAAGAAATTGGAGCTCATTTGTTTAATATGATATCATTTATGCTTAAAGAAACGACGTCGAAACATATCAAATCAATTCGGAATGAACTAAAATTTTGCACACAAGTCCTAATACATGATACAGAGCTACTTATGCCCCCAAACTATCGAGTGAAGTGCAAATTCTCAAAATGACCGGTCGAGTCGTTACAATGTGATACCTGAGGAAACTATCATAGAAGTTGAGAACTTTGAGAACAAACCTAAGTCCAACCTGGACCAGACCGAGATAGTCAACTTGGGGGATTCTGAAACCGTCAAAGAAACTTGCATAAGCATCCATTTGTCACCGTCAGATAAGGAAGAGTACACTCGTTTCCTGAAAGAGTATGAGGACATTTTTGCACGGTCGTATGACGAGACCGGGTTGAGTACATCCATAGTGGATCAAAAGTTGCCTACCAATCCAATGTGTCCACCAGTAAAGCAGAAACTGAGAAAGTTCAAACCAGACATGAGCCTGAAAATCAAGAAAGAAGTCACCAAGCACATCAAAGCCAAAGTCCTCAGGGTAGTTGAATATCCAACTTCGTTAGCCAACATTGTGCCAGTTCCAAAGAAATATGAGAAAGTTAGAGGGTGTGTCGACTATCGGGATTCAAACATAGCAAGTCCCAAGGACAATTTCCCAATACCAAATATAAACATACTGATTTACAACTGTGGCAAGCACGAGATCTAGTCCTTTGTCGATTGCTTCACGGGTTATCATCAGATCTGGATGGACGAAGAAGATGCAGAAAGGATTGCCTTCATTACACCATGGGGAGTATATTGCTACAAAATGTTTCCATTCGGCTTGAAGAATGCTGGGGCCACCTACATGAGGGCTATGATAACTATCTTCCACGACATAATACACAAGGAGATAGAGGTATATGTTGAAGACGTCATCATCAAATCCAAGAAATCCATAGATCACATAGTGGATTTGAGAAAGTTCTATGACCGGTTGCGAAAGTACAATCTAAAGTTGAACCCCGTAAAATGTGCATTTGGGGTTCCTGCCAAAATATTATTGGGATTCATTGTCAAACACCGAGGAATCGAGTTGGACCCATCAAAGGTCAAAGCTATCCAGCAGTTACCACCACCAAAGAACAAGAAGGACGTGATGAGTTTCGTGGAATGTCTCAACTATATCAGCCGCTTCATAGCACAGTCCACGGTGATATGTGAACCAATTTTCAAAATGCTGAAGAAGGATGCTGCAACTAGTTGGACCGAAGACTATCATAAGGCTTTTGACATAATCAAGGAATACCTATCGACACCACCATTCCTAGTCCTGCCAAAACCTGGTAGGCACTACTACTCTATCTTCCGTATTAGATGGGGCTTTTGGTTGTGTTTTGGGACAATATGATGAGCCGGGGATAAAAGAGCAAGCCCTATATTATCTGATTAAGAAGTTCACACCTTATGAAGCACGATATTCTTTTCTGGAATGCACCTGTTGTGCTCTAACATGGATAGCTCTGAAATTGAGGCACTACTTCTGTGCCTATACCACATATCTCATATCAAGAATGGATCCTCTAAAGTAATCTTACAGAAGCCTATGCCTACAGGAAAGCTGGCCAAGTGAAAAATATTGTTGAATGAGTTTGATATCATCTATGTAACTCAGAAGGCAGTCAAGGGACAAGCATTAACATATCATTTTGCTGAAAATCCTGTAGGAGAAGAATATGAACCACTAAGAACGTATTTTCCTGACGAAGAAGTGACATTCATAGGGGAAGATATTGTTGAAGCCTACAACATTTAGAGACCGTTTTTCGACGGAGCAGCAAATTTCAAGAGAGTCAGTATCAGGGTCGTCTTGGTAACGGAAACTAGTCAGCACTACCCGGTGTCCGCAAAACTCACGTTCCCATGCACCAACAATATGAAGGAGTATGAAGCCTGCATATTGGGGCTCAATTTGGTTGTCGACATGAATGTTCAGGAATTGCTGGTAATTGGTGACTCAAACCTGCTGGTGCACCAGGTACAAGGAGAATGGGCTACAAAAAATACAAAAATATTACCATATCTGCATCACATACAAGAGATGATGAAGATGTTCACGAAGATAGAGTTCAGACATGTCCCCAGAATCCAAAATGAATTTGCAGATGCATTGGCCACTTTATCCTTCATGATACAACATCCGGATAAGAATTTCATCGATCCCATTCCGGTGAGAATCTATAATTAGCCAGCTTATTGTGCTCATATCGAAGAAGAAACAGATGGAAATCCGTGGTTCCACGATATTAAGGAATATTTGGAAAAAAGAGAATGCCTAGAGCATGAAAACCATACTTAGAAACGCACACTTCAGAGGTTTTCCAACAATTTCTTCCAAAGCAGAGGCATTCTGTATAGAAGAACTCCTGATTTAGGACTGTTACAGTGTGTTGACGCCAAAGAGGCTTCCAAATTACTTGAAGAAATACATGCCGGAACCTGCGGTTCGCATATGAACGTTTTCATCCTAGCCAAGAAAATACTCAGCGCTGGATATTTTTGGATGACCGTGGAAACAGACTACATCTGGTAAATCCAGAAATTCCACCAGTGCAAGATACATGCAGATATGATACGAGTGCCACCATACGAGCTCAATGAAACAAGTGCACGTTGGCCTTTTGCTGCTTGGGAAATGGATGCCATCGGTCCAATCGAATCACCACTTCAAACAGGAACATGTCATTTTAGTGGCCATTGATTACTTCACAAAATGGGTTGAAGTTGCGTCCTACAAAGTTGTAACCAAGAAAGTCGTCGCAGACTTTGTCAGGGATCATATTGTTTGTCGATTCGGGGTTCCAGAATCCATCATCACTGACAATGCCGCCAATCTCAACAGTGATATGATGAAAGCTATGTGTGAAACTTTGAAGATCAAGCATAAGAATTCCACAGCATACATGCCTCAAATGAACGAAGTCGTGGAGGCCGCCAATAAGAACATCAAGAAGATACTAAGGAAGATGGTAGAGAATCACAAGAAATGGCACAAAAAGTTACCATTTTCCTTATTGGGATACCATACCACATCCCGCACGTCAACGGAGAAACTCCTTACCTATTGGTTTACGTTACTAAAGCCATCATCCCCGCCGAGGTAGAAATTCCTTCCTTGAGAATTATACAAGAAGACGAACTCAGCGATGTTGAATGGATAAGGAGCCGCTATGAGCAATTAGCCCTCACAGATGGAAAAAGAACGAATGCATTTTATCACAGTCAGCTTTATCAAAACAGGATGTCCAGAGCCTTCAACGAAAAGGTTAAACCTAGATAGTTTACACCGGGGAAGCTGGTGTTGAAATGGATCTTTCCACATCAAGATGAAGCCAAAGGGAAATTGTCACCCAACTAGCAAGGTCCTTACATGGTTCACAGGGTACTGACAGGAGAAGCACTCATATTCGCAGAGATGGATGGAGAAATTTGGCCAAAGCCTATCAACTTAGATGCAGTCAAAAGATACTATGTGTAAATTATTTGCATTTCTTCATATGATGTAATTGAACTACGCTTGACTCGATTCTCGTTTAAGAGGGAATACGTAGGCAGCCCTGTGGGTTCGGTCACAATAAATAAATTTCAATTTTTCCCACAATCAGAAACTGGGGCAGAATTTTGAGGAGGACCCTCAAAATTTCGAAGAAAGTTCAGCCAACGACACCACATGCAGAATAGACAGAAGTTCTCTTAGATAACTGGGGCAGAATTTTGAGGAGGGCCCTCAAATTCTATGGCAAAGAGGTTTCAATGTCTCCGAGAACGTCACAGTCACTGGTTCATCTAATTGATTTCTTAATTTGCATATTATTATGTTTTGAAAATCATACACGCATACTTTTTGAAAACTTTATTTTAGCCAAATGCTACCCATGGTGACTTGAACAGGATCTTCGAGCAGAGTGGAGCAAAGCAAGCAGACAAAGGAACGAACCAACCTCCCCCGAAAAACTTACAATTTTTCTTTGGATGTAGGAATAGGTCATTACCACAAGTATCGTCATAACGACAGAACCTCCAGACATAAATATATCTCCAACTAAGAATACTTCGTTCTTACTTACTACTCGTCCCTTTGCATGAGACTAAGCACTGTCTCAAATCTTGCATGAGCCTAAGCCCTGCCTCTCATTTGCATAAGGCTAAGCATTACCTTCCATTTGCATGAGACTAAGCACTGTCTCAAATCCCGCATGACGCTAAGCCCTGCCTCTCTATTGGCATAAGGCTTAACATTGCCTTCCATTTGCATGAGACTAAGCACTGTCTCAAATCTTGCATGAGGCTAAGCTCTGCCTCTCTATTTGCATAAGGCTAAGCATTGCCTTCCATTTGTATGAGACTAAGCACTGTCTCAAATCCTGCATGAGGCTAAGAACTGCCTCCTTATCTACATAAGGCTAAGCATTTCCTTACATTTGCATGAGACTAAGCACTGCCTCAAATCCTGCTTGAGGCTAAGCACTGCCTCCTTATCTTCATAAGGCGAAGCATTGCCTTACATTTGCATGCGACTAAGTACTATCTTAAATCCTACATGAGGATAAGCCCTGCCTCCTCATTTGCATAAGGCTAAGCATTGCCTCCCATTTTCAGAGCAAGATATTACTGGCCGAAAATGGAAGAAAACGCGGAAAATTTCATATCAAAATGTGATAAATGTCAACGATTCGCTAATAAAACGCATCAACCAGCCGAACTATTGCATTCTATTATGTCACCATGGCCCTTCATGAAATGGGGAATGGACATAGTAGAACCTCTTCCCCCAGCCAAAGGTCAGGTACGATTTCTACTTGTACTTACTGATTATTTTACAAAATGGGTAGAAGTAGAAGCATTCAAACAGGTGCGGGAAAAAGAGGTTAAGAGTTTCTTATGGAGAAATATAATATGCCGGTTTGGAATTCCAAAGGAGATCGTGTGTGACAATGGCCCACAATTTATAGGCTCTCAAATCACATAATTCTTCGACAGCTGGAAAATCAAACGGATTACATCAACACCGTATCATCCCGTAGCTAATGGACAAGCAGAATCCACGAACAAAATCATCATCAATAATATAAAGAAACAGTTAGACAGGGCCAAAGGCAATTGGCCAGACGAATTACCAGCGGTACTATGGGCATACATGACTACATCAAAAACAACTACAGGAGAAAGTCCGTTCGCACTTGTCTATGGCTCTGAAGCATTAATACATGTGGAAATCGGCGAACCAAGTCTTAGAGTAACGACAACTAAGGAAAAAATGAATGATGTCGAACTTCAAACTAATCTAGACCTACTCGAATCACGAAGAGATGCGGCCTTAATACGGATGGCAGCTCAAAAACAAATCATAGAACGATACTACAACCGCAAAACTAACCTCAGGTATTTCAAAATTGGGGACTTTGTACTTAAAAAAGTCGTCCAATCAACAAAGGAAGAAGGAACTGGTAAACTAAATCCTAATTAGGAAGGTCCCTATAAGATTCGAGGAATAGCAGGAAAAGGTGCGTACGAGTTAGAAGCCATGGACGGCAGGATTTTACCAACAAATTGGAACGCCATTCACTTGAAGAAATACTACTTCTGAGCAAAAGAAGTACCCACGGTCGGGTATCACATGTTAAAATTTTATCTTCAAATATATAAGGTTTTACTAACTTTTTTAGATGATAGGCAAAAAGCTAACCCATCACCAGATGATGACATTAAACCTGCAAAGACGCGCGGAAAAACATAACTCCCGGTCTAGGGTTACATTTTCTGATGGATATTTTAAAGGGTTAAGCAGTCATCATCTAAAAAGAGATATACCTTCGAGTCCGGAATATTTCCTTTTTTCAGCGAAAGGACCACAAGGAAGGAATAATCAAGTGCTTCAGATCTCATTCTTCTATGCTCAAGCACTTGGGGGACTCTATAATAAGGAAGGCCAAAAAGAGGCAAAGACTACCAAAAGTCAGAATGCTCAAGCCTAAAAAACCATTCGCCCAACAAGTCAAGTGACACGAGCAAAAGAACTGAAAACTCCGGCACAAGAATTGCGAAAGCTTACTATGAAAACCCTCAAACCATGTTCGGGTTACAAAACAAAATGATAGCTACGAAGAAGAAATGTACATCCCTTATACAAAAAACTGTTATATTTAAAAACAGTTAGGGACAGAAGATCATCATCATTGTACTTAGCCAAAACTGTTATAATCAAAACAGTTACGAAATCTTTGTACTCAAGTAGAAAACTGTTATTCAAAACAGTTACGGATGAAAGATCAAAACCCTTGTATATATTCTCAAAACTGTTATCAAATAAAACAGTTACGGATTACAATACATTTCTCTCGTACTTACAACTGTTGCAAATAAAACAGTCACGGGAAAAACCCAGTACTTACGAAAACTGTTACTAATGAAAAACAGCTACTTTCTTGTATTAACTCGAAAAAACTGTTATCTACTAAAAACAGTTATGAAATACAAGTGATTACCAAATCTGTTAAAACAAAACAGTTGCAACATGAGTTTTAGATGACAAACATAATACATGAAAAATGTTGTGAAAGTTCAAATAAAAACATCTCACAAAAACATTCTTAAACATGTGAAAAATCCCTATCACTCTATTGCATTATCAATGAAGTTGAGAAGTCATCTTCATTAAAACATTAAAAGGGCCCTAAATCGTAGACAAAGCCTCCTATAAATAGAGGCTAAAAAAACTTAAACCCATCATAAAAGGGTTCAAAGTAAAACACGCATCTTTATGCAAAAGAAAGCTAAGAGGTGCGAACAAAAACCTTGCAAAAAGCAAAAGACTTGAGTAAAAGAGTTAAGGCTCGGAATTCATAAAAGTCTAAAAAAGAAAGCAGTCATTGATATAAAAGTGGCTAAATAAACTAAGTACTTAGCCGCATAATATGTACATTCTTTTAAATGCCCCTAATTTGTCAGTTTGGGACTTGAGAAACTTCAAACTTACTCCCGATGGAGCTGGGAGAAATTACACTAATCCAATAAAAAAATATATAAAAAAAATAACACACAGAAATGACTAAAGTTTTCATTCTTGAGGAGAAGGAGGAGAGCTGCTTTCTTCTTCCGGAGAGTTGTCTGCTGCTTCATCAACAGGAGAAAGGTTAAGACCTTGCTGAGTCTTATCTATGGCTTCTTTAGATTTTGCAATCTCAGCATCAAGATCGAAGCCTGCTTGACTCATCTCCATCAGTGTGTCATGACGAGCATTCATATATGCCCAACTCACTTCAACAGCTGTTGACTCTTCAAGCTCATTGTAATCTCTCTACCACACCTGAAGTTTAGTCTTCAAGCTGTCATTTTCAGCTTCAGCAGCTTCGAGGGAAACCTTCAAAGGTGCGACTGACTCTTCCAGATTCTGGATCTTCGCCAAAGCTTTATGAAGGTCTTCTTGGACTTGAGAAAGATTACGCACAAGTTCTCCAGAGTATTCTTCTTTTTCTCCCAGCAAGTCCTTCAAATACCGGACCTCTTCCGTGGCTTTTGACAGTTGCTCAGCAAAAGAAGATTCAATAACATCTTTATCCTAGCTAGCTTGGCTGGAAGAAGCCTTCTCCACCGCTAACTCTCCTTTGACAACTTTCAGCTGCTCCTTTAAGGTATTTCTCTCATCTTCTAAAGTTTCCATATCTATTTGAAGACTTTCGTACTACGCTTTAAAATCATCCAGCCCACGCAGCACTTGCAACTCTTTTTTGTAACTAGAGATTCTTTTCATAAGCTCCAAACCAATAAGGTGCGTCTGCAAAAACAGTAAAACAATTAAAAATGTTAAACTGTTAATTGAAGCAACATATGTGCAAAAGACTAAGTATCTACCTTCAAGGAATTATGCACCACCTCATTAGCCCAAGTGAGAGATGCGCGGCTGTCAAGTTTAGCTCTTTCCTCAGGGCCAATTAAAGGCTTGCGCCACATTTCCGGCTCACCGGTGCTAATTTTCTTAAAGAGGCTGCCACCAGCTGGAACCTCAATCAAGACCCTTCTCATCCCCTTGCTGGAAGACCCTCCTTCTATAATAGAAGGCATGGAAGCATGGACTGAAGGGGCAACAGAAGAGACAGAAGGGTCGGGAGCCAAAAGAGTCGCGGACACTTCAGTAGAGACAGAATGAGGAGAAACTGAAGAAGTAATAGGAATTGAAGAAGAGACAACGGCAGCAACTTGGGGAGCAGAGATATCAGCAAAATGCTGGTAGATGGTAGCTAGAGGAACATCATCATGGTCCATTTCAAACCCTTCCTGAAATAAACGCTCAGCGGGATCTCGAGATGGAGATTGAGATCGATCTCGAGAAGAAGAAGACCTGATGGCCAACATGGAGGANCTTTCCTTTTTGAATCACTCGTCAGAATACTCTGAGCACGGGACAAAGACATCCTTGGAAGTGAGGAAGATACCCCACGGGTAGAAAACCCTATCAGAAAAAGGAAAAGAGTTAATAAAAAAATAAAATAAAAAAGCGCAGGCAAAGAAAAAAGTGAGAAAAACTCTACTTACCATGGGTCTTAACAATGCACTGGTACTTTGCCGAAAAGTACTTCCAAGATCTTTCTTCGGCAGGAGCAGCAGACAACATTCTTTCTACCCAACCACGGATGTCGGAGACATTCTCGACAACAATCGTAGTTGCTGTGAATAAGAGGAAAACAGATACGGTGTTATAAACACCAAGTAAATTTTATTACAAGTAAAACATGTGCGCATCAAAGTACTTACGTGCACGATTCCACTTCTCAGGGAAGGGAATATTATTCTCGCCCACTAAAACAGCAGTGGGAACAGCCAAATACCTAAGGTACCAACCTCTGTATTTATCATCACCAGGGGTTACTAGAACCCTCTTGCTCCGGGCAACTAAAGTAAAAACCCCTTGGCGGAATAAAGCGGGAGAATATAAATGCAGCAGATGATGAAGTGTAAAAGGAACAGAAACCTTTGAAGCCTAGACTCTCAAACAGGAAACAACACGCCATATTAGGGGACCAACTTGTCCTAAGCAAATATTAAAAAAGCGACAAAACTCTATGATCACAGGATCAACAGGAGGCTGAAATCCTAACGTGAAAGGATAAGTGAAGACGTAAGAAAAACCCGTTTTAAAGGATGTAATCCTTTGAGTACTACTTGGCACAAGGACAGGAACATTAGACTCCCAAAAACACTCCCTACGAACAACGGGAATATGACCAACAGTAATGATAGTAGCGTATTTCTCAATACTATCCAGAGAATGAGCTTGTTCGGTAACGGGAGAATTTACTTCTGGAAAGGTTATCTCAGAAGGGATGATTTCATCAACTCTAGGTTTATGAAATTCATCCATACTCCTAGAAATAGAATGAGAAGATCTACCTCTCGGAGAAAACAACGCCCTAGCAGGAGAAGGAGAAGAAGAACCTCTAATCGGCCACCTCTTCGACTCCTCGTCGGAGCAGAAGAAGAAGCCAGAGCCTCAACATCAATAACCTTTTCAGGTTGGCCTAAGGAAGACATATTTATAAAGTCCAGGAAGAAATTCTTTCACAAAGAGAAGGTTGAGCTGTAGAAGTTTTTTTTCGTGCTAAGGAAGAAAGGAAAAAGGCTATTTATACTTAATGGCAACCGTCGAAGCTTGGAAAGGTAATGATGGAAAGTCATAATCAAAAGTGTCACTTCGGGACTGATGCAGCCGCAAAAAATCCCTAAAAGTTGCCGGGTCATTTCAGAACCAATCAGAAACGAACACGTGGAAGAAGCATTAAATGGAAGTACTGTGCGATGCATGCGTCCATAAAAGAATACAAAGTTTCGAGGTAAAGCGGCGAAAAAATATTCCCGCCATAAATGAACATCCACTTACCAAGTATTATACGCTCAATACATGGCAAGTGGGGGGACTATTTGTATTGGTAAAAAAATATATAACCTTACACGTGTACAGATTTTGGATGACTCAGCCAGCCAGGTGGACCAATTAAAATATCACACGCGGACACGGGATAAAGAGGTACAGTCGATACAAGGAATTAGCCACTGAAAGATCACCAAAGAAGAAAAGACACGGTCACGACGAATCCGGACGCAATAACAGGCCGATTCGAAGATCAGCAATTAATGTCATGTACGTTATGCAACTCCTAAAATAACAGTTACTATTCATCTTTGTAACGCCTCATAAATGCAATAATTAATCATTCAATAGACTTCATGACAGAAATACAAACGTTGTAATAGGAGACCATCCCTATAAAAGGAATGTTAATGTAACAAACAAGGACGACTGATTTTGGGGGAAATAAAGGCTTCTTTTGTTCTTTCTCTCTCAATTATCGATATTTACTCTCTATTTGGTTGATTTGATTATCAGTAACCCGAGTTTTTCTTAAATTAAGCTTTAGTCAAAAGAATTCATTTTTTGGTTACACACTTATAGAAATTGTGTGATCCAATATGTGCATAAATCTCTGTTCACATGTTGTCCTGCTCAAATTGTAGAAAACATGACTATAGGATCTAAAACTGTTCGAATTGTAGAAATCATGCCTATAGGATCTAAGACTGGACTAAATTGTAGAAAAAATGCCTATAGGTTCGAACCAATTTAACCCTTATTCATGAGTGTCCAAACACTGTACTACTACCCTCATTAGAAAACATTCCTATAGGATTAAACAAATAATTATGGATATGTTCCTGTGACTTGCCATTATTTACTATCGCATAAAAACACCTAGATACTATGTTGATAGGCTTAATCATATTATGCTAAAATCAGAAGGCAAATTTATTTAGGTTCTAAGAATCGCATTAGGAAACTGATTCTATACATGACTGCCTACTTGTTCATTTAACATCACATTGATATCTTGCATACGGGATTCTGCAACTAATAAAACCTACTAATGTTAATCAGTTTTTGTGCATTTGTTGTTTAAATGCGGAGGCTAATTTGAGCCCATACTTGTCTCTATTTGAAATTCCTAACTGTTTTTGTATGTCGCCTAGTTTTTTCCTTTTGAGCAACCTAAGTTAAGGTCTAGAACCACCCTGAAATAGAGGTCCAAACGCCTCCAGGGCCATATGTATGGGACGGGTAGTGCACGCATAGGACACAAGTTAGAATTGATTAGAGAGTTTTAGGTAAAAACTCAAGATAGTAATCAGGTAGCAGGAGATGATAGTCTATGCCCGCTGAATAATATGCGTAACACCCCCATCTTAGGGGAGTTACAAAATATTATTTATGTTGCACGGGGTGATCCTATAGACTAAAACACTTAGGAACCCCCCATCCCTATTAAATAATTCCTTCGCTTTCTTTATTAGACCAATTCTCATAATTTAAGTTCGGTCGGGAGCCACCGTTGTGGACCTCGAGGGGTGACTAACACCTCCCCCTCGAGGTAACTTGAGCCCTTACCCGATCTCTGGTGATGCAAACTAGTATAATCTGAGTTATTTTCAATAGGTGCCCTAACTCACCTTAATCCGTTAGGTGGCGAGTCTCCTAATATCCAATTCCTTTCACTTCTCCGAAAAAGGAGTTGTCAAATTTTGAATCCTGATTTTGGGGAGAAAAAGGGGACGCGACAACCCCTTCCATTTAAATCACTCATCATCATCCCTGCCATTCTCTCATAATTCCTAAAAACGTGAAAATTTCTCTCTTCTTTCTTCTTCCAAATTCAACCTACTCATCTCCTTCCTTACAGAATCAAGCACAAAATGACTAATCCTGGTGATAACCTTGGTACACCCCCACCATGTTCCTCATATTCCACTACCCCTCAACCTAGGAGAAGACGAGTAAAATTGCTTGCTCGAAAACTTGTGGCTGGAGGTGCGCTTTCAAGGAAATTAAACACATAGTTACAAGCAAGTCAAGCCCAAGAACCCCAAAACTCAGACGACTCTTTCAAGTCTGCAACTGAGGGGGAAGAAACTGGGTCTTCCGATTCTGAGCAGGTAACATCTGTTCGAAATCCTTTTACTGAGGTCATCTCTGATTTGGCTGAAAATTTAGAAAATAGGTTTATATTGGTTGAGTATGTGGTGGATGTGGAAACACTTGAGTCTAGAAGAAGAGGAGGTAAAAATGAAAGAGAAAAAGAAAAAAAGAGTGAGGGTGTGTGAAGTTATGAGAGGGGAAAAGGGAAAGGAGTGGTTGATTCTTCACCCACTTCTGAAATTGGTAGAATGGCTATTTGTGGAGTAGAGTTAGAAAAGGTGGACGAAGGTGGCAAGAAAACAGGGGGAAGTGGATCTGGAAAAGCTGCTAAAGGGCTGCTTAATATTGGAAAACATATAAATGAACCTAGTTCATCCGTTGAAGAAACCCTAGCAGATCTTTTGAAAAAGGTAGGTGGCAGTTTTAAACCCAAGAAGAAGAGAACTCCTAAAACAAAGACCCGTGGCACAACAACAGCCAACAAGAAAAGGAAGGCTGCTCCTTCTGACACTACTGAAATTCCTCTCCCAAGAGGAAGAGCCACAAGGAGCTAGCTGAAGCAAAGTGAGGAGGGGTTGCAGAATGCTTTAGAAGAAAGCAAGAAGAAAAGGATGGACAAAGGGAAAGAAAAAGTGGGAGAGCCTGTTGAGGCTGTTGAGATGGACCTGGTCCATTAAGGTGAAAAGAAAAGTGTTGAGGTGGAGGTTCAGACCCCCAAGCCCAAGAAAGACAAGACTTCTTCTAAGAAGTCTATGTTTGTATCCAAGTCTATTGAACCATCTACCCTGGCAAAAAGGACCAGGTCTGCAGTGAAAACCAAATAAGTAAAGATTACTGAAGAAGAGGAAGGGAGTGGAGAAGAGAAGGATGAATCAGACAGCAAAAGGACAAGCTGGCCAAGTTTGGTAAAAGAAATATCTTGAAGGGTAGACACCTGGAGCATTTGGAGGAAGAAGGGATGGTCTTGCTGCTGGAAAAGCTAGAGGTGCAAGGGAGGAAGGACAGGTTCTTAAAATCGATGGCAGATTGGGTAGGAATGCAATTATTGAGTTCATGGCCAATGCTGAAGTGAATGATGGAAGAGTCACCAGCCAGGTGAAATGGGTTCAAATTTCTTTTGATGCAAATGAGCTGGATGAAATGCTAGGTGTACCTTCTGAAGGGTACAATGATTACATGAATCTGAAAATCCAAGCCTAGACATACTTCCTAATGCCCTGACCATCACCAGGAAATTATGTGATATAAGAAGGAAGTGAGCCCAAGGTTGTATACAAAAGTGAAATGAATCCCCCTCACAAGGTATTGTTTGAATTCATCAACAAGTGTGTGCTGCCTAGGCAGGAAAGAAGGCACATTGCCAACTTCATGGACTTGGTTTTGATGGAATGTCTGGATAGTGGGAGGTAGATCAACTGGCCTGGGTTTATAATCCAACTTCTAGATATGGTTATCAACGACTTCAAATCCCATGCTATTCCCTATGGCTTCATTATCACTGTTGTTCTTGCTCATTGTAAGGTTCCACTAAAGAAGTGGGAGATGGCCACAAACAAAGTCCATTTTGGGATTAACACTCTGCTTGCTTGTGATTATAAGGTCCATGCCATTCCCAATAAACCTGGTTCATCCAAAAAGACACCAGTCGATAGCAAGGTGAGATCCCTAGTGCATGAGAGTGGGGAAAAGGATGATGAGATAACAAAGCTGAAGACACGGTTGCTGAGGTAGAATCTGAGAGAGATTCTCTTAGAACTGAGCTCGCAAAGGAAAAGGAGAAGAATGATGGAATTCTTCAAGACATGGTGCACCTTCTCCAACCCAAAAATCAAGGCCCCGGTTCTTCGAAGCTGTAACGACCCGGTCTGTCGTTACGTAAAACCTGCATTATAACTGTTGTTAGTGGCTTATTATATGTTGGTTATTATATTATTAATGTGTTATAGTTGATAGGCTTGAAATCGAAATGGGGAAATGAGAATTTAGTCACTTAGGCCTTAAGAACAGCCTTAAAATGGGAAAAGTCAATTAAGAGTTGAGTTATTGATAAACGACCTCGGAATACGTATTTTATGGTTCGGATAGCTTCGTTAGGTGATTTTAGACTTAGGAGTGTGTTCAGAATATTTTTAGGATGCCCGAGGTAGAATTAAGCTTGAATTGGCGAAGTTAAAATTTTGGCGAATTCCGGTTGATAGGCGAGATATTGATCCGAGGGACGAAATGGGATTCCGAGTGTTTCTGTAGATTCGTTAGGTCATTTTGGACTTGCCCGCAAAATTTCAAGTCATTCGGAAATGATTTGGTTGGGTTTTTTATCAAATGCGCGTTTCGGAAGTTTTTGGAAATCATAGGCTTGAATCCGATGTAATATTGGTGTTTTGTTGTTTTTAGAGTGCAAATAAGTTTGAATGCTGTTATGGGATATGTTGGTAAGTTTGGTTGGGG